>DWJH01000169.1:0-13126 GCA_018248735.1 Tagiades litigiosa | reverse complement strand
TGCAACACACCACAGCATACAACACCGGAGAATAAACATTTATCTGTGAAATAAATATCCACCCCCGCCGGGAATTGAACCCGCGACCCTTGGTTTGTCAGATAGTATAACACCCATCAGAGCCATCGGGCCGTGCAAGAAGATAAAGACTTTGCCAATTGAAATTTCATTTGGCATTAAATTTTATTGTGAGCTGTAAACCGTTGCAGTATGTTTGTGTTTGTGTTTGTGGTGTATTATAGGTTGTAGAGTACAACGCTTAAAAAAGTTCTCCCTGCATATCTTAACATACTGACGGACAGAAGTCTTAACTGGTGAAAGTTTGCACAGACATCGCCGGCTACCGGATTAGACATTGGCACTGTGGCCGCGCGGTGCTGTTTAAAACGACATTAAAATTCAAAACACAACTACCGCCGCGTCCCAGGGGAACTTTGAAAATGTTTAGCTACTCGTACTGGTGAAGAATATAGCGAGACTCGTTAAGGAACTCGGTACGGTGGAGTTAATGGGTCAATATATTTCTGGTGAATCTTTGGAAGTTGCGTTTGGCATGATTTTGCTTAGAAGTTCGGTTGGAGGAGTCGATATTATTTTTTTTTTTTTTATTCAGTAAAGAGAAGCAAACGAGCGTGCAGTTCACCTGATGGAGTCGCCTTTAAAAAATTCAGAAAATAAATGGCTCTAAATACCTTTATTGCCAAAATACAGGGTTGTTTCTACTTTCCAGATAAACACCAGCAACAAGTTGGTAAAGTTGCCAATGTTATCTACCCCCTAAACTGTATAACCATATTATAGTAATTATATTATATGGTAACTCTTACAAGTAAGTACTGACCGTATAGCCCATTGCATAGAGTGCGGCGCTAGATTGGGTCTGGACGGCGGTGCAGTACGTCTCTCTAAGGTCTCTCCGTCATGTATAGGCGGTTCCGCTTCGCCGTCTTGTTCATCGGTCTCGCCCGCCTCTGAATCTTCGTCCTCCGGTTGCGTGGAATCACCGCTCTCCTCCTCAGGATACAGCAGTAACGATGCTATGCCTGTGCCGGTGTACACGGTAATTATAATTATAACATGGAGGCCAGTGGCCTGATATGTGATGCAAACGACTTGTCATAATTATTTACTACTATAACCAAATTCATTGTCGTTCATTAGTGCAGATAAACATGATGTATAAAAACTACATACAAAGTACACAAAATAATCTTTTGAGAAAAGTATCTCAATCAGGACGATTATCTTATTTGATTGAAAAGAGCTGCGACGCTACTCTGAAATACAAATAGTAGTAGAAAGCAGTTGTTGTTGGTTCCAACATTACCACAATTTAAACCAATCAAAATTATAAACTAACATAATAAACAGATTTATATCAAGCAACGTACCGGCATCAGAGCCCTGCGTAGCGCCGGTCTGTACGCTGCGCTGAGCTGACTCTGCATTGTCCTGATCATCAGAGTCACTCTCTGTCTCTGCTTCAGCGAGCAAGTCGAGTTCACTTTCGCTCTCTCCTCCCTCCGCGCGGTCCGTGCCATTTTCCACTACAACGTGTGGCTCTTGACCTCTGTAACAATTGATACATGTAGGTAGTAGTAGTATGTTGTGACCATTGAAACAATTTGCATCGTCTTAATTTTCATCATAGATGAAAAAAAAAATACCTGTCATTAATAGCATCACTATGGTTGGGTTCAGGTGGTGCTTCGGGCAAGGGAAGGTTTGGGTCCTCTGGCTCAGAAGCATCATCATCACCACCCAGAGCTTCACCTGCTACATCATCTGCATATTCCGTAGCCACAGGGGTCGAAGAACCATCTGGTACTAGAGTGGAACTACCCATCGAGGTACCACCAGTGGCAGCACCTCGGCTACCAGCTGCATTTGATTCTCTGTAAAGGACAATGAGAAATATAATTAATTTTTCTTACAGCTGCCACTGCTATCCATCTGTGAGCATTAATCACCCTGTACTATCTACTATCACAACATAAAAACCTAAACTCGTACAAATGACAAAAAAAATGTTTTACACAGCTTGTGAGAAATTCCTGAATTATTATGTTATTAACACAGTAAAGCATGTATACAGAAAAGGTATTTCAGAGTATTTTGATATTGGCATATTTATCATACAATTTTCTTCAAATTTCATTTAAAAAATCAATTATCAAAACATCAACAGTATTGCAACATTCAAGCGTACCTTCTCGCATGCGTCAGCCTCGAATGTCCGGTATATAGTCGTTCAACGCCAAATAGGTCCTCGCTGAAGTTTACAAGGTCGACGTACGATGTAACGAAGGGGAAGGGCGCAGTGGGTCGTACCACACCAAGTCGAACCGGTGCGAGCAGTGCATCCGCAGCTTCAACTAGCTCCTCGACAGAGAGCGCCACTAGAGCGGCGAACACCCGACGACAACGCACTAGTGATGCGGTTATTGATAATGGTCTAAAACAATAGAAAAACTAATGTAAAAAAACTAAAAAAAAACAATCTTAGGCAAGATTAACGATTATGATTTCAATGAAACAAATATTTAATGATTATAATCATAAGCAATGTGAAAAATAAAGCATGCTTTCACACTTTGTGATGCTATTACATTTTTTAATCATTATAATTAACGATAAATATAGCCATATATTATACTTATGGCCATAATATGTTTTTATTTTTATTAAAGAAAGAACACTTCATACCTTATAAAAAATTGTTTTCCTTGACTTATAGTTCGCCAATATCATAATGTAACAATGGAAAAACAATATTCACTCACCCTTTTTTCTTAGCAGCACCAGGTGCCATTTCGACACTAAATATGACAAATATCCTAGCAACCGATCGAACGAATCTACGCGCAACCTCGCGTGCGCGCTCCGCACGTCCCGGAATCGCGTCGTTCTGTTGTTCCCTAATAAGGGTGTGGAGTAAAGTATCCAACATCTGAAACAAATTATAATTTATTTTACTACAATAAAGGTATTATAGTTGTATTATAATAATATACTGAAGTGAAGCAGTGTTCTTGAGTTTGCAATAATTTAATTTATAATATTAGTTAGATGTGTTTTTAAAAACTTAATAAGTTAATGGTTAATCGGATTAAAAAGAAGGAAAAGAAAGGAGGGCTAGCGTCAAAGGGTCATGATGATGTAACAAAGAAAAATAAAATTAAATAGTGCAGCTCACCTCATTGGTGCACTTGACGATAAGCGCGTGCGTGAACTTGTCAAGGAGTGTGGTGCCGGACTGATGCGGAGCGGGGCTCGCCGGGCGAGGTTCCTCGCACACGGCACCGCACATAACGGCTGCCTCGACTGCGGCCCAATCAGCTGTAAATATTTAATTGACAGAAATATATTTATTTTCTGCTATTTGTGGATGTTTGTGAAGTTGTAGTATGTGTCTGTCGGACGCCATCCAGGAAACCAAACTGGTTGTAAGGCGGTGTGTAAGGCGGTTTTTTAAAATAGGAGTTAGGACTTTTATGTAGCATTTAACACAGCTAGATGCCGCATAAACCGAATTTCTAAGAATAAAAACGCCACATTTCTAAAAATCTAAACGCAGCGACTCACCAAGTAAGAACAACAGGGCGCGCCTCGCGAACCGCGGCGGCTCAAGGTCGTGATCGGGCGCGTCCACCTCCGCGTCGGAGCCGGGCTGCTTGCGCGGACCGCGACCGCGCCCGCCACCCGCGCGGAACTGCCTCTGCTCGACCGCTTGACGGCCCACCGTTTGAACGAGGAATAGCAGGATGGACTCGCCCCTGTAAGTTTTTTTTAATTATGCTTCTTGTGTCGCATTTCGATTTTCGGATACCTATATCGGATATTTCATTGATTGCAAAAACGTTTTTTTGTACGCCAATGAAGTATAATATTCATATGTAACACATTTTTTACATTCTGAATTTTGTGTTGAATTGTGATAACATAAAATATATTTTTACTATTTAATAAAAGGACTATTATTATTTATAACAGAGACAATTTATTCCATCTCAGAAATAAATTAAAAAGTACATTTAGCATAAGAAATGTTTCAAGTACATCATTGTCATATGTGCTGTGGGTGTCATAGATAATGATTTACTACATTTAGATGTTTCTGTCATATTTTAACTATTGCGAACAAAACCTTAATATCTACAAAGTGGCCTTTTTATTTCTTTAAATAAAAATAATACATGCCTGGAGTTGAAATGTGTAGCAAGTTGTGTATCCTTAGCAAGACGAGCGAGCAAGTCACAACGCGCGACCCAGTTCCCGCCCACGAGTGCCTTGCAACGGCACTTCTCCCAGCAATCGCAATATGCAGTTGGTGATGTACGCTTCAACTTGCAGTCATGGCCTTTGTGGCAAACCTGATGTTAAAAACAATATTTTAAAATATCACATTGTTTTATGTGAACAATTTCAATTACAATTATTGATGTTTTTACCTTTGCACATTCCGTACAGCAACATAGAGAACCAGTTAGGCCACAGGTCTTGCATTCGAATATGTCCTGTGAAAAATTAAACCGTAAAAATCATTAAGATTTATGGTTAGCTCAAACAAATAAATTCAGCTAAGTGTACTAACCTGATTGATGTGTTCCTGGCCGGTCCATGTGAAGCTGCAGGTGTCGTTGCAGCACAGAACGAGCAGCGGCGAGTGGTCCGGGTGCGCGTTCGGCGGGAAGATGGCCGCCGACCGCTGCTCGTCGTCCGCATCGGGACACGCTCGGATCGCGTCCAGAATGACGAGCGCGGCGCGATACGCGCGCTCCGACACCGCGGCCATCAACGGCGTTTGTCCCATGCCATCCCTTTACCAAACAAACAGTTAGTTGCGGTAGGTACTCTTATCAGAACACTCGATCGATAGTACATTTAAGTACAGTGCGTATTTCCAATTGCAACCACTCTTATATACGTTTTTGGTTATTGATCTGTTTTTACTGGTCACTTTTATTATCCTAGTATGTACATAAACAACAAGGCAAAAATACAAATAATACAAGCAAGCCATGTTGGTTTGTTATAAATTAAAAAACATTCACCCAACTTACTTGGCAGTCAAAAATTGCATCAGATACGGTTGTAGCACAGCGCTCTCGCAAACGGCACGAAGTGCGGACAGAGCGTTGCCGCGTCTCTCGGCTGGATCGGCGCTAACCGCACCGTTACCGCTGTTTCCGCCACTCGACATTTTCCTGTTAATATAAAAATATGTATTAATATAAGTACTCATGACCATATTGCTCTAATGGTTTTAACACAGTCTTACAAAGTATGGCAGGACTCGGGTTTGATAACCAGTGGGGATTCATGTTTTTTTGACCGATAAATGTTTTCTTCCATGGCACCTACGACATAGGGATACGCTACTGCGGATGTGAGTGTATACTGAGAGTGGATCCTCTGAAATACGGTTAAGTTTGCTTTCATTGGTCTCAGTCTTACCCATTATTAGTAAGGCCCATCAAACTACCTTCATCTCCAGATGCTTCAAAAGTCTCTGGCGGCCAAGACAGAGCCGGAACAGCTTCCTCGGCATTGGCACTGTTATCACTCATGCTGGTTGGTGCATTCGGCATTGATGGGTTTTCTATTGTAAAGAATAACAACACACATTAGCATAATCTATTAACAGTTAATTTTACTGCAAACCAAATTTCACATTGACTTCTTTATTACGCAAATTAGTGCTCTTTTTAAAACAACTCTTGTACAAATAGAAAAATCGGACTAAATATTATATATCAAATGTACTATACTCAGCTTAAAAATTTATTAAATATTTACCTATATCGGGTTCCTTATTCGACGTGGGCGCACACATATGCACACAAGCATGTAGAATGTTTCGATTACCGTCACAACGCTCCTGAAGAACTGCTAGTATTTGATGCTCTGCAAATAAAAATTCATTATGACAATGACTATATATGTAGATAATTCACTAAATAGATAAATGTAATAAATATTAATGATAATGTTTAACTTACACTTGTTTAAAATAACTTTGCCTTAAACTAAGAATACTTTATCATGATGTATGTGAAAATTATATATTATGTAATATGTCTCTGTTACTTCAATATATTTGAAGACATAGTAGCACAAAGTATATTGGGCTTAAAACTTACTATTAACGTCAGATTCAAATTGATGCAGAAGTTGACGTACTCCATCAAGATCACAACGTAAAATACGAGGCATCATCAGCTGAGGCTCCGGCACTAATATTATAAGTGCAACCTGGTAATAAAAAAATGTTTTTTACATATACAATTTTATTAGAGACAAATTAATAAATTTGCAATGTATAGACCATTAAAAAATTGATTAAAATAAAACTAAAACAAACATCAAACCTGTACGCTATTCTATTGATTCTTGTTATATCAAGTATTCATAACTTGCACAATTATTGGTTAGTGATAGTTTCAAAAGGTCAATGAGTCTTATGACTACAGAAAGGAATGAAAGTGATTTTGAAAAACTGTCGAAAGTAAAATGAATAACCTAACCAAAAATGAATAAAATATTTTGAAGTTAAATTACGAACCTGCGACTTGAGCGTGGCGTGGTGTGAGTGGGAAGGCAACGCCGCGCCATGTGGGTGCAGCGGGAGCGCGTGCGCGGCGAGCGCGCGCGCAGGCGGCAGGTTGAGTGGCGGCGGCTCGCGCACCATGCCGACGCAGTCGCGCGCCACCGGATACAGCGCGCCGTTACCGTCCAACATCATCACCACCGCTTCGCTGCCCTGTGGTTACGCAACGATGACGTCACAATCGAGCACAAGTAGGGGGGAGAGGAAATTCATTTAATTATTTATTAATTAAAAAATCTACACTCTTCCCACTCACTGAAAAACGACAACAGAGTCCATCTTTTAAACTCAAACAAACTTTTCAAACAACATATGTATCAAAATTGGTTCTTGTTATATATATAAAACTAGTGATCATGAACTTTAATAGATTATTGGTTGGTTGGTATAGATAATAAATATTCTAACCTCAGCTGCTGTAGCCAATTGTATTGCGTGTCCATTAGTGCAGCCGAAAAGTGCGCTATTCTCAGTAGGGAAAGTGCTATCGGTGAGTGCGCGAGTTGTTCCAACAGCATACACTGCGTACGCGAAAGCGCCGCTCGGACGACGAACCACTGCGTGAACACCACGGCTGTCCACCTGTAAATTATCAAACATATTTACAAAACAAAATTTCAAAAACAAAAAATAATCTAATAGATAGATGTAAGAGCGACACGAGCTCCTAATCATTATCAGATCGAGATAGCGAAGAGAATGAGTAGAGTTGAAAATTCATGTAAAGATATGGAGTTATTCAAAAACGTGAAAAATATAATGTCTATAAATATGTCAACAATAACTGAAACACTTACGGCAATTGTTATAACTTGTAGATCGGGTGGCAATGATATCTTCCTGGGTGTACGCTGAAGACAGTCGGGCCCGCGCGGCCCGGCTGCACCTCCCGAACCCCACTTCACCGCTACCAAGTCATCCTTTCGAACCAAGCGGCAATCTTGCAACAGTGCGGTCCAATCTTCAGGTGTCGACGGCACAATCTCCTTGCCGTCCTTCCCGACGGTCGGGAATCGGACAGCGGCGTAGGCGCCGTCCACTTTGAGAACGCGACCTAAAGGCACACTCTTGACGTCTTCTAGAAACACCACCTCTTTCAACGGCCATTCTTCTTCGTCACGTTTAGATCCGTCATTCGACGAGCCCTCTTCGCCTCGTACCGTGACGCGTTTAGCACGTTCTAATAGAAATGATTAATGACACTAACATTAACTTCATTATTTTATAAGTCACTTAATAATATTTCATAATTTTGTTGTGAAAATATCTTTGAAATATTCATATTCATAATAGTAAATATAATAGTAAAACAATCTATTTATATAGAGAAACAGTTTGTTAGGTGTGAATGAGTACTGTTTTAAATTGGTTTAAATAGTCCACAAGTTGAAAGATAAATATTTTATAAAATTTTGAACAGGATGCTCAAAGGTAGCTATAGTTTCAAACAGAAAATATATTCTCTCAGACTGCTAAGAAAAATACAATACTGACTATGTGATGTGCTTGTATCACTGCAAGTTGAGGATGCAGGACTCGGTGGTGGTGGCATGTCGAGGCGGTCAGCCATGTCTTTGTTGCTGTCTTTTCCAGTGTCCTTGCTACTGCTGCTCGATGATGAAGCCTTTACCGATGACACGGTCAGTGGAGATTGGTTCTGTGTAAGACAAATAAACAAGTTGTTTCATTTAACATGTGATATTGACAGCAGAAAGGTAAATATAGCACAACAAGAAAGCGCTAATTTTGCAGTTCAACATTGTGTTTTTTCAATTAATTGACAGAAACGAAGAATAAACAGTGGTAGATTCAAGAGGTCCATTTAACAGGTTTTTTTTCTGAATTAATCTTTCTAATAATCACCTGTAAATCTCTCTTGTCCTTTTCAGAGACTGAACGATCCGGTTGTGGCGGTGGGAGTAATTTAAAACGACACATATCAGAGAGATTCCATGCAGCATTCTGCAAAATACCAACTTTCGGCACACCAGTAGACATGTTGAAACCTGTCAAATTAAAGACTATTAGTGTAACTATTATGTATAATAATAAAAGCACATATTAATGAAGAATATTTTTTATATTTCACTTTATGGGTATAGGCAGAATGAATTGTGTTAATGTTCGATAATCTTGCGAGACAGATCACAATCCAATTTTACAATTTAACGGTGACATATATACATATATATAGGATACAAGACGCTTCTATCAACTCACCGATGGCGCCCGGCTGATACATGGGCGCGTTCTTCATAGTGACGCTCTGGCCCGCCTGCAGGTCCTGCGGCGCGGCGGACGAGTGGCCGCGCTGCTGCTTGCGCGACCGGGCGCGGTGCTTCTCCCACAGCCGCGCGCGCTGCCCCAGGGGCAGCACACCCCTAACGAACGCGACAACAATGTTACACTTCACTTGTATCTTATGAAACAAGTATCCAGTCGTAGGTCTGCTTGTTTTCTTTTGTTTCCCTGTGTCGCTGGTGGTGTGGACATATACAACACACCACAAATACCCAGCACCAGAAAATAAAGATTGATCATTTAAATAAATATTTACTCCCGCCGGAAATTTCACTGTGTCCAATTACCTTTGATTTGACAGATAGTGTTACTGCTACAGGGTCATCCGAGGGCTATTACACCTATTGTTGCATTTTCGTATTCATGTGCCTTTATAAGCATTACATGGTATGGTGACAAAGGTGTGTGTATTCTGACAACCTGCACTGAGCCAACATTAAGGACTATGGTTTTACTTATTATGAAATGAAACCTGTGTTAGGCAGTACCACTCTCGTATCATAAACGTCACCACTACATTGAAAGCAGTATGATAAAACCTAAAATTGCATTGTATAACTATATAAGAAAAATTAAATATGTTTACATACCACCAATAAAGCATTCCAGAGTCCAATCTGGCCACCGTGTAAAGTGAGCAAACGTGTAGCGATATTGCTTTGTCAGTTCCAAATTCCGTGAAGGTCTGTAGAGGGTGCTCTAACCGCGTAGCACCGGGCGCGTGTGCTAAAAATATAAAAAAACTCAAGTTATTACTAATGCACACTCTCCATGGAGTAAGGTGAAATGTAATTTTAAAATGTTCAAAGGACATAGTTTTGCAACAATCAGACTTCCCTCTTTGACATAAGAACATGTATTTCATTATATTTTATTATATTTCATTATTTCGTCCTGTTTGACACAGTTGTCATGAGCTGCAGTTGTCACTTAATCAGGTGATCTGCACACTTGTTTGCTATTCTTTACTGAATAAAAAATATGTATACAAAAAAAACATACCAGCATTTAAAACAAAATTAATAATATTAACTATACGGTATTAGGTGTTTGTGGTGTGTTGTATGTGTGCACCTCACCCGCGACACAGGGAAACCTAGTGCGGGGTTGTGAGTGTGTAAAGGGTTTTAAAGTTTAACTGTACCGATGGACTCGTCGAGGAATGTGGCAATGCGCCAATTGTCGGTGAGCACAGAGACACGAATGCCGGCGGCGCTGATGCCGACGATGCGCTCGCCGGGCGCCAGCCCGAGCCAGTTGCCGCGCGGGTGGTAGCTGCTCGACCCTGACGACTGAGCGAAACAACATCCCAATGAAATAGAATAATTTCTCATTTTAAAAAATATTATATTATACATATGTATTAATAAAACAAAATTATTCCTAATTGTGCCAGTGGCTTCAATTGTGTTCATGAATATTATTATTACGCAAAAAAAATCATCTATTTGTTAAAAAGAATAAAAAACATTTTTTTTATCCCTTGTCATTTCACAAATGTTTCTGGATAAAAAGGAGTTTCTTTACTATATCCCTCACAACATACATGGGAAATTTTATAATGATTGGTTATTTGGTTAACATGAAGAAGTCCCGAGTATATAATCGGAACTGTCAAGCAGTTCTTTTACTTTCTCCAAAAACCTTTCATAGCAATAATGAAAATGAAGAATGAAAAACCAATGATATACAAATGAAAGAAAACATTTCTTACGTCATTACGCTGATACGGATGCGAGTCGGCCCAGCGCCACTGGTGGATGTGACCTTGCGCGGAGATCGCGATCAGTTCGCTGTAAGTGGCAGCGATGTGCGTGAAACGGATGCTGCTGTCCCAGTACTCCAACTCTTCAGACACCCACAGCGGTGAGGCCGTCATTGCAGAATCCTTCTTTTTATTCTCGACTAAAATCATTTGTGATTTAATGTATTTATTGTAGTAATAACATTAAAAAGATTTTATACCTTTGAATAAAACTAACCAAAGAAAATCTATGCACAAACATATTAAGCAACTAAATAATACAAGAACTTGTCAAACATGTATGTATTTTAACATACCCTGAAATTGTTAGAATTTAACAAAATTTTTCGCAAAAGATGCTTCGGAAATTGAATAATGGTTATGTAAATTATATCATTTTAAGTGCAGATCATTATTCAGCAAACACTTAAATTTATTTAACTAAATTGAATACAGATACAATAAATACCTCCGTCCTTATCCCAAGATGTGTCACGGAGTGCAGACTCCAACCACCGTCGGGGACCGAAGTACTGCCGGTCGCGCCACCGGCTAAACTCCGAAGACCTCTCCTGAGTGGAGCTGCTGCTCTCGCGGCTCGCACCCGCGCGGCCCCCACCGCCACTGCCGCCGCCGCCGCTACGACTGCTATCACCATCAAAATGCTTACACACATCTAAACACTTAACAACCGATGCATGTAGCCCCATCACATGTTTGCTAACTTTCTAGACAATGTTACTCAAACCATAGTCATTTCGACCTCAATATTTGTACAACATTGAATCGTACTCAAGATTAAAAATAAATTAGGTTATGATGTGGCTACATACAGATATGCCTAACATCAAAAACTACTCAACAAAAACAACTCAACGGAAATAAAAAAATAAAAAAACACCCAATCACGGAACAGAAATGGAAACTGCGTAAGCTTGTCAGCGTGCTAGAGATTGGGTTGAGGTAAACACACATTTACTGTGGAGTGAGGAGATGATGCGGAGGAGCATAGCTTGACAGGTATACCTTCTGATAGCCGCGTACCCGAAGATGTCCTCGGAAAACATGGCGTCGGCGTCGATGATGACCGGGTGGTCTTGCTGGGTGGCGTGGAAGTTGCCGTCCAGCAGGGAGATGAGGTCCTCGGGCACGTAGCCGTCACCACCTTCACCCCCCTCCGGCTCCTCTCCTTCCTCGTCATCGCGCGACAGCAAGTTGTTGACCGCCAAGTTTACGTCCAAATTTGTTCGCTTAAAAGACATGGCCATTTTACGAACTACTATATATTTTTTTATTTTGATCCCAAATCAGCAAACAAGCTAAGTAATACATCTTTTGTTAAATTATGTGCAAGATTAGTCACAGAAATGTTGACTACTAACAAGGACTATGGTCATCAAAGCAAATATCTAGTGAATAACTCAAACCAAACCACAACCTGCAAGATTTGTGTGTGTGTGATGCTAAATTGACAACATCTAGTCTAGACTTCATAATAATATTAAAGTAAATAAGTTGAATTTTAAACTAGCGTAGACCATCCTACAACATGAAAATACCCAAATCAGTACCATTTTTTGCTATGTTATATGGATGTTTGGATAACTTTAATATTACTAACTTTAGTAGTCCTATAATTATGAATTGCAGTTGATAGAATTAAGATGGATACCTGTAATTCCCTAATAATGAGGCTACGACTTTTGCCTTGAAGAACCACCTGTGCCTGCGTAACCAGATCTTCGGGCACGAACGGGGCCGGAACCGCAGATACTACCCGACCAGACCCCGGCGCACCTATTATCACACCCGTTGCACGACTCGTAGATCCTGTGAGATAAATTCTTCACATATAAATCTATATATACACTAAAATCGTCAGGAATATTTGCGAGAAAACACTTCAGAATTTTTGTCTGATAGTTTATGCATATATACATGCTAATAACAAAATCTAAATAACCAATTTATGTTCGCTGAAGTAGTTTCGCATAACGGTAAAGTATTTGTTAAATTTGAATAGTTTCACAAAACAATACAGTTAACAGAAACAATATGTACTATTTAACCTTAAATAAAATATTTAAGATGGTAACCTGTAACATTAAGACTATTCAAGTCAGACAATCCGGGATGCACGTTTCTTGATGGTAAATATCACTACTACACTACCATATATCACTACTACATATGAAGATGTACTAAACCAAAAACCTTTGTGTGGAAGAACTCACATACAATGCAACAATTAAAATAAAATCTTACAAATCAAAGCTCATGATCTCATTAACATTACTACTGGTTTTAACGTTGTACCACATGGATATTATTAAAGTGTGTAATTGCCAATATCTAATTGGGGACATGTCAGCCCAATGCACTTGTCCCCTTTAATGAAGTGTGCTATATATACAATAAATATTCCTTTTTTAATATTTTTTCCACCTTACATTAGATACTTGTATATATAT
>DWJH01000168.1:0-13128 GCA_018248735.1 Tagiades litigiosa | reverse complement strand
AACCAGCTCCAAACTGGGCCACTGTGAAGATTAGTACAGATAAACAGAATGTGACACTACACTATAGTTATTATAGTGTGCCAACCCAAAGTTTAATACAACAGCGATGTGTGCTGGGTTGTATTTCTGATGTGTGAGCGTGTGCGTGCGTGTGTGCTAGTGTACCAGTCGCCGGCGAGCGTGCGCACGATGTAGAGCTGCGGCGCGGCGGGAGGCGCGGGCGGCGCGGCGGGCAGCGGGCGGCGGTAGGGGCCGGCGGTGAGCAGCGCGAGCGCCGCACGTACCTGCGCCGCGCCGCCCGCGCGCGACACCCACACGCGCCCCTCCTCTGTCACGCACCCCACCTCCACCTCGCACAGCTTCTGCGGATACGTAAGCATGCACTCTACGACATGTCGGTTTCGTTTCTCTGTACGGGTCCTTATAGTTGCCAGTGTGCACACTAGCCTGCGTGATGTTGAACGCGCCGGCGATGCAGTAGTCGTGCACGATCTCCTTGTTCAGGTTTAGATCGCGGTGCGTGGAGGTGTCGAACAGCACGACCGCGACGGCCGGGTCGGCGGGGTCGTGGCGGGGGCCGGGCGCGGCGACCAGCACCTCGCCAGGAAGCCGCCGCCGCACCAGCTCGGCGCCGAGCGCGCTGCCCGCCAACTCCTCGGCGCCTTCCAGCCGGCACAGGATCGCCTGACGCAAAACATGTCACTCATAAGTTCATTACTCTGCACCAGGACCGTCTGTAACACGCCCCAGACTCGGCAACGTTTTTCTAATCCATTGCAAATATTATAATTGTTTAAATATATTATTTGGAATCCATGTATTTTTATTTCATTAATGCAGAACAGAAATTCTGTCGTAATTTATAATTGAGCTTCGGCTTTACGTCGATGATAGAAAAAAATGTTTTCAAAAACTTTCGTCAAAAGCTACTGAAGAGATGTAAAAAACTGAATTGTTACCCAAACGCGCCTAAATAAATAAACATTAAAAAAACTTACCTGTGCAGGCAGTCGCCTGAACTGCGGTTCCAAAATCTTAATCTTGTCTATATACACGGTGTCGTCATCGCCGTGGTCGCCGAGGAAAACCGTCGCCGTGTCCTCCTCTATATCTAATATCTTAGCACGCTGCCACCCACCATCTTCTAAGTTTACTGCATACCTGTAAATTCGCAGATATTACATATTTCTGCTATTAAGCAACATTTAGGATGCGTGTTTCAATTTGAAAGGATTGGTTGCCGTGCGTTCGAAGGATATTTGATGTGACCAACTTAAAACCTTAGGATTAACAATGCAGCGGTAGCTTACCTTGAGCTTACAAAAACTGTTTAATGGGTTATGGTTGTTATGGTCATTTAGCATCAAGTGAAATGCAGCCTCGTTCGCTACTCTTATAAATAAATAAAAAGGATTTAATTTATTGTTATCATCACTTTACGTCCGCTAAATATTTATCATTCACGGAATCCATGACGCGGCCGTGGTATTTATATAAATAAATAACCAACTAAATTTGTACTTACCAAGCATTTTTTATTATCATAGACTTATCGACAGTGGCCCCGCCGCGATCGTAATACTGAGTCATGTCCGCCAAGAGAACCTCGAATTGGTCCTGTAGTATCGTAAAAAGCAAATTATTAATTTTTAAATAAAGTTCTAAACAAATTTCAATCACATGTAAAAATCACTGGCACTTACGACCTTCTTTTCAAATGTATCGCAAATGTTTATTTTATACGAAGAGCCAATTTAACTAACATTAAACTTACACTATATTGTGGTCCAATAATTCGCAACCATATCTCAAGAGTAGAGTTGGCAACTGTTATAAAAACATTCCAAGAATCATCTTCCGGAAACTGCAACGGCGGCAGATCGCTGTCTATAAACGGTGATGTCGCCTCCTTTAAAGAATTCAATGGCAAGAATAATTTACAGTACATACAACATATCTTTATAAAAAATAAACTTGTGTAAAAGTTGCTTATAATTCGGCTCATGATGCACAACCTTTGCTATTATTAGGTTTAGTACGATTTCCGTAAATAGAAGCTCTTTGATTTTAGAAAATAGTATATTGGCTACCAATAAAATTTCATGTGTATCAAATCATATTTGAAAACAAAATTATTTTGTCTAATTTCAGTTCGACACATTTTATTGGCTGTGTAAAAAGTTTTTTTTTAAAAACACTTACTTCATTTTTTGGCAGAAGTACGATTAGCCCATTAAAGACACGGTCTTTTATAATCCGTGGACAATTTTCTATGAGATCTTGCCAGTTCCTTGGTAGATTTTCACCGTATTTATCTCTAAAACAATATTATTATACTATATTATATTACTATATGTATACTTAAGTGTATAAAGTAAGAGGAACGGCGATATTTTGAAAAGTATACATTGTACAAAAGAAATATAAGGCATCATAAGCACATCATTGATATTTCTATCATAAACTCTGTATATAATTGGTGGTAGGGCATCTTAGAATACAAAAACACTTATTTTTGTATATGAATAAAGTTCAATTAATATAATACTGAACGAATATACTATGAAAACGAATCAACCACTGAATAGATCTATCTTTTTATTGTTCCATGAAAACAAACATCCGCTCATAATTATTTCAAAAGACTATCAACGTTTGAAATAACAATAACTGTTTCACTGGCGATACAATAGCATGCCATAATTATGAATGTGATAAATATGAACATCCGAAATAATATTTAAAAATATTAATAGTTATTAGGTATTTCGAAATATTTTTGTTATTAATAATTATGATATCTCGCTTGTAGCTGTTTCACCCTCCCGCAACGTGCCTAATTCTACCTATACAAAGACACCGCCACAGTTCAAACAATTTTGTACAAATGACGATCCTTATTTATTTTCCTTTCTAGTGATAATCTTGTGAAAATCAATTCCGTTACTTATAAGTTAGCGGATACTGACAGAACAGACTTTGTTTTTATACTATTTACTGATTAACAAATATGAAAGCTTTAGTTTGTGCAAAACTTACTGTACAATCTTATTATACGAAGCCGCATCATTCAAAATAAGGACGTACACAACAATTATTAAAGTCATAACCATGTTAAAATACAACAAATAAAATATAATCATACCAACAATTTCTTGGCTCAAGATTTTTTTTTTTTAGTCTTTCGAGTCGGATATTATAAATCTTGAATATAACGTTTATACGATTAGGTGGTTACCTGTATAAATGCGGCACTGTGTTCGCCCACAGTCCAGCTTCATGTTCGGAAACAAGCTCGGAGAGGCAAGCAATTGCTTTAGTATTTGACGAAGTGGGCAAGCCACCAGCCTCTGAACTTTCTATCGCGGCCAGAATTTTGACTGCGGCCACTTCTTTAGCGAGCTCCTCAGAAGGTGACGAGTCAGGATAGGACGAGTATGAGTAGCTGCCCACCTAATAATAAATATTTTGGAATCTACATTCTATTAACTATAGATCTATTGTTCTTAAATATTATATATTTTATACAAACTTTTGCTACACAAAAAAACTTGGTGATGTGACAGGTTTACCTTGATAGTACAGTCGTAAGTGACAGGTCCTCGTTTCGGCCTAATGTCGTGCATTTTACACACCGGCTGTGCAAGACCAAGTTTTCGACATGTCCATTCCAATTTCTTGAATGACGATGTGGAATCTGGCGGAGGCTCTAGATTATGTGCCAGTGACACATTTATTACTGGGTCACTTTGATCCTGAAATAGCAAATTGTTGGTCTAAAAATGAAGAGGCAGGCTTTTTGCAATATAAAGTAAATTAGTCTATATATTATAATCTACCCACATGTTGATATAAAAGAAAATGTCCTGTACTACTATGAGCACAGAAGTCCAACAAGATTTTCTATGCATTATATATACATGTGCAGTAGCAATGGACCATCTTCGACTGGATAAGCTGTATCCCTAATGTATGTATCATATTATTTAATTAATTTATAATTTTTTTAAACAACGATTACACCACTGTAGTTACACAATATATAACAATCTTGTGTCAATGATATATACAAACATTAGCGTTTGTTCATACTTTTACTACTTTGAGGATAGACAATTAAAATTATTACTCTACACCATTTAGGAAATAAATGTCATACCAGACAATCATTATGAGCGGGTAGCTGCAAGGGTATCAAGTCGACAGTGTTGAGGCGCTCTCGCAGATTAGACAGCCTCTGTGATGCAGAAATTTTGGCACTGCTTCTTACTTCAGTCTCTTTTTCATTTCGTACGGAATGTTTTTTCTGTGAAGTGACAATAATTATATAATGTGAATATTGATGAAACCTCTACTGAGGTTCAAGGAATTGGTTTGAGATATGCTTCTTTTGTTTGTTCAGCTTAACCTTTAACAACATCTTTATTTTAATTAAATTTGAACTTTCTTTGTTTTTTTTTTATTCAGTACAGTATAGCAAACAAGTGTGCAGTTCACTTGATGTTAAGTGACAAGTGCAGCCCATGACAAGTTTAACCTACCTCAAACAGGATAATCGTCCTTAGAGAGCCAGGTCACAGCTGCATTGCTACTCCTGAGGACTATGTTGGTTGCCTCAAAATCCTGAATCAAAGACCTTATTATACCTCAGGAGTAGCAACAGAGCTATGACTAAACTGGCACAGCATAATTGGATTGGGTTATAGGTTTCATCAGATGTATTCTCCCAATTCTCATAACAATGAACAAATTAAATAATATTATAGTATAAACCATTACATACATCATCTACAATTGATATATTTGTTTCTCTTGTCACTTGCAAAGCTGGTTTTGTCGTAATTTGCACATTTTTTTCTTTATCGGCATGTTCTGTTGGAGGTTTGCTATGTTGTTTAATGTTTGGAACTTTTACTTCACTTGATTTGCTAAATTTATTATGCTAAAGAAAAATAAACATGTTAATTAATAACAGCAAGATATACTCGTATGTAAAGTACAAAACCAATTACATCAAAAATTTTATGATAATCATTTATCATTAATACAATCTTTTAAACATCTATTTAATTATTGTAGACCTATACTCAATAGTAGCACATTGAAGAGTTGTGGTAATAATAATAATATTATTTAACTAAGCCAAAAGCATTTTTAGCAAAATTATTACATCAAGGCATAGTTTTCTGTAATTAAGTAAAAATTTTCCATGTTTAAAAGAATAGTTTAAATTAAGTTTGAAATTAAAATGAATTTACAAGTTTAATAACCTCATTTACCTTGTTGTAGCTGCTAACATATGGGGTGTGTGATTTGGCTCTGTAATACTGATTGGAGTACTGACTGTTATAATTAGATGGATAATTAGATGATGATGGTTTTCGCCAAGAACCTTGCTTCTTAGGAAATCGATTCTAAAAAGTCAATAAATATAATTTGTTACCACCACACATTATCACAATACATAATACAAACTTTTAAGCTATTTCTAGAATTACAACTTATAACTTGTAAAATTGTATTTTTACATTATTCGCACAAGATGCAAAAGTAAATTTTTATGACTATCAAAGTAAATAGGCCTGGTAGGTTTTCTTTTATGTATATCCTAACCTCCCACCTGTTTCACCCAAGTACTCTGTCACATATACAAAGCATAAAAATAAAAAATGAAACTTACAGGATAGTTCAATTTCAAGGCAGATTTCTTGCCTGTTTTTTGCCGAGCAACCATTGAAGCTATGTGTTGAGTTTCTTGACTTGCTATGGCATCAACCACCCATTCTCCATTAGCTTCCATAATCTTAAAACCCGGTACATCCTTAAATAAATCTACAAGGTTTAGATATCCTAACTTTTTGAATGGTATCCATTCTCCTTGTAATTCACGGTAATCACCTGTAAAATAACATGTCTCCAAATAATATCAACAATGAAAAATACTAATCCTAAAACAATTGATAGCAATAGCACTTAATAGATAGGTACAAATTTTCCCTAACTGTGCAGGTTTAACTGGAGGAGAATACCTTCAGACATTAAGTCCATTATTTATAGCTTCTTATTAAGGGGTGTAACAATAAAGACTTAAAATAAATAGGTACACAATATCATACTCACGGTTACATTGTTTTAATGTCAAAGCTCCTTTGACAGAAATAAGAGTTGCACGAAGAGCTTGAATTACTGCTTCCTTTTCAGCAGTCGTCATAATAAAATCTTAAATAAAGAAACTAATTAACATAAAAAAGTATGTATTAATATAACAAAAAATATTTCTCAAAATTTTATAAAAGAAATGAAAAGAGTAAGGTATCTAAATTGTTATTAGAATTCAATGGGCCTCTATTCAGCATTGATCACATGTCACATGGAAGAGATCACATGCAAAAACTGACTTCACTTAAGAAAATTGTATGAACTAGCCAAAATACAGATTTCTTAACTATATTTAATATTTGAATTGCATTTAAAACACAAATAACCAAATTTGTATATAGTCTTATATAGTAATTACCAAATATGGTTTATTTATTAATTGAGCAAACTAGCTAATATACAAATGTTTTTTTTATACTCGTAATCGGAACTTTAGAATAAAGCTGATAAAAGGCTCAGAAGTAAAGTGATTTCAAGTGCATCCTGTATTTGCATGTAATTTAATAAATTAAAGTCAATTGGAGTTTTATGTTGTCCCTGTTTTGTATGTATTTGTGACGTTCCTAAACATAACAAATAGAGTATGAAACAGTAGCCAGCAGGATCATATGCGTTTATTTATTCACGTGTAGCTTACCTTTATTTCTTTTTAAAGAAAAGATGATGTCGTCAGCAAGGCGATATTAAGAGTCAAACAAGGCAATATTCAACATGTAAACAGTTTACATTTCGATTATAATACCACCATCTAAAAAAAACAATTTGAACATTAATCTAAAAATGAGGATTTAACAGTTACAATATATGTACTGAAAGCGCTAGAGAAGAGAAATCACACAATGTTTCACCAATAATTAGGTAGGTGCTCAGCTAGAAAACCTTTCACCTAACACACAAAATGAAAAAACTATTTTATTTACGATTACAATAAACAACCTTTCACCGCCTTTGTACTTTGTAGCAAACCGACCAAAACGCAAGTATTATTCGATGATATCTAAATTTTTCGTTCGTTTGTTTCTTGATTTCGATTATGTAGACAGCAAGTCAGTCAGTCAAAGTATATGTAATCAAATCGAATCGAAACATATTCTCACTTCTATTCTGCTGGTATCTGTCATTTTAACCATTTTTTTTCGTACAAGTAATGAGGAATAAGCCTGGCTTACACGTTTTACCTAACCAGTTTCAGTACTGTAAACTGTTATGTACAATATCCCTTGTATACACGTATTGAGAGTACATTATCAAATCATTGCTTTTTTATTTTAATAATTTATTTATCCGGTTATCATCCAGTGGTTTTATCGGTTTTATGTTCAACTGTTTACGGAACTTTTCACAGAAATCTAATATGTTGTATAAAATTTAACTGAAAAAATGATTAATTATAATATAGAAGAATCTCACAATTGACCGACGCTAAAATATTTTTTAACATTGCATGTTTTTGTTTTAGTGCCGCTTTTTTTTCATCGACTTTCAATTATTGCTAATATTTTCTAATACTAAGAAGTGTCATTCAAAACAATAATATTAGCAGAGCGCAGCATTAAAGCTTCTACAGAAATTAATATAAAAATAAATTGAGACTAAAAATAATGTAATCCAAATCTTTTAAAAAAAATATTTCATTGCTAAAACACAAATTCAAAGTTTAAATAATCATAACTAAAAGAAATCTATTTTTATCAAAACTTTTCTATCAAATTATGAACATTTAGGAAATATATAATAGTATTAAGCGTATTGCTACAATCTTTTCGTAAAATTATTATGCAATGTTAAATATGGAATATTAGTCATCCGTCTTTCTCGCCATCTTGTTTTGTGCCTTTCACAATTCACAAGTCACAATTCACAAACGTCAACCTTCCTTTGGTAGGCAAGGTGTGTTCACGTGAGGTTGTGTGGTCCCTCGGAAATAGGTCACACAATCCTCAGAATTTCGTGAAATATTCTTGTAAAATAAAAAAAAAAGCACAAAATTAACAAAAATCCAAAAAAATAGTAAAATAATAAAAAATTAAACGGGAATCACTCTCTAAAAAGATAGTGATCGGAAGCGTGCAACGTGGTCTAAGGAATGCGATAGGTAATCGTAAAGAGAAAGTGAAGTTGCTTTTTGTCAGCACTTTAGTTTTATGCTCTTTATATTACCCTAAAAATGAATCCGGGACCTCCTAGTTATCCCATGGCGTCTCTGTACGTCGGGGACTTGCATTCCGATATAACTGAGGCCATGTTGTTCGAAAAATTTTCTACTGCTGGCCCAGTTCTTTCTATTCGCGTATGCCGCGATATGATTACCCGTAGATCTTTAGGCTACGCGTACGTGAATTTCCAGCAGCCCACTGATGGTAAGTAATTTTAATTGTTATTAGTAGCATGTAATGTTATTAAATTATCCTAATGGTTCAGTTGATTTCTATAACATTGCTCATACTATCATACTATATTGCAAAGACAATTATTGCATGCTTTATTTATCTCCACCTGCACTTAAATATCCTTTACGGAGTTTTTGTTTATTGCTATTAAACCAATATAAGTAATTTAAGCAGACTAGCATATGGTATTAAAAAGTCGTATATATTTTATACAGGGATTATTTTACATTTATTTTGTAGAAATATTTTATTATATAAAGAAAAAACCTATTGTGTGCTGCTACACTTTAGTTTGTTAAGACAATTTTTTAGCCAACAGGAAAAAAGTGTAATATAAATTATAAACAATATTAAAATGCTAAATGAATTTTCTAAACGATTTTTAAATTAAAAAGAGTAGTTTCTAAACGATGCACATGTACATTGGTTTATAAACAACATAGTTTAGAATCAAATTCTTAAATACATTCATTGGAAGTCATCTAGAGCTTATTAGTTATTACTTTAGGAAAGGGGAAAACCTTAGGAGTAGTAACATATTGTGACTACACTTTGTATACGCTATGAAATTACTATAATTATATTTCTGTTTACAAATTTTTGTCAATAAACTTAAAGTGTAGTAGTTTACCCCAATTTTTGACGTTTTATTTCTTAATTTATATATAAAAAATAAACTCACAAAATTAACTACTGCATCTTTATAAAGTGAAAAGGAATGTAGCCAAGGCTGTAGAACTGATTACAAAACAAATTGGTGTGTGCAACTAACAAAGAGCTCTCTAATTAAAACTAGCTTGTTAATTTGACTTATCAATTGCTTTGTGAATTAAATAATAGGTCAAAAAATATGTTACTAGTTGAATGAACAACATAAATAAAAAAAATTTGATACATAAAAAAATTTCTTGGCCCTTTTTATTTTCAAATGTTAAGTTTATTGGACATAAACATTACACTTTTTTCATGTTGTGAATCTCATCTCATTAATAACTTAATAGCTTTTTATCTTCTAGTTTTTTTCTACAATTATAAAAATGTATGGATATAAAAATAAAGAATTTTTTTCTAGCTGAAAGAGCATTAGACACTATGAATTTTGATATGATAAAAGGAAGACCTATTCGTATCATGTGGTCTCAGCGTGATCCTTCACTTCGCAAGTCTGGAGTTGGAAATGTTTTTATTAAAAATCTTGATAAAACAATTGATAACAAAGCAATGTATGATACATTCTCTGCTTTTGGCAACATATTGAGTTGTAAAGTAGCTCAAGATGAAACAGGTGCCTCTAAAGGTTATGGTTTTGTCCACTTTGAAACTGAAGAAGCTGCAAATAAATCAATTGAAAAAGTTAATGGGATGCTTTTGAATGGTAAAAAAGTTTATGTTGGACGTTTCATTCCCCGTAAGGAACGCGAAAAGGAACTTGGCGAGAAGGCAAAACTGTTCACCAATGTTTATGTTAAGAATTTTGGTGAAGATTTCTCTGATGAAATGTTAAAGGACATGTTTGAGAAATATGGTCGTATAACAAGCCATAAAGTTATGTATAAAGATGATGGTAATTCCAGAGGATTTGGATTTGTTGCATTTGAAGACCCAGATGCAGCTGAAAGAGCTTGCATTGAACTGAATGGTAAAGAGCTAGTAGAGGGTAAACCATTGTATGTAGGACGTGCCCAAAAGAAAGCAGAGCGTCAAAAGGAACTTAAACGCAAATTTGAACAATTGAAATCTGAAAGATTGACTCGTTACCAAGGAGTAAACTTGTATGTTAAGAATTTGGATGACACTATTGACGATGAGAGACTTCGCAAGGAATTTGCACCATTTGGGACAATAACTTCAGCCAAGGTAATTAGTATAACTTTTTTATGCTCCCTTTGTGCACTTTTACAGAATTTTGTTTAATGGTGTATACTTATATATTTTCATGTTACATAAAGTATTTTTTTAGATTTATACATATAGGAAATGTAATTTAGAATAATTACTTAAACTGCTTTATATTGTTTTAAATGGATATGAGTGAAATTTTCACCTATAACTTTATTTTTACACTTATAAAATATGTGACTAATGGTATTTAAAATTATAATTGTATTGCTTAATAAGGGTTCATATTTTAAGGAATTGAAAGTTGTGTAATAATTAAAATGAAAATAATAATTTATTTTCAAAAACATTTTTTCTAATTTTAGGTAATGCTGGAGGATGGTCGCAGCAAAGGTTTTGGGTTTGTATGCTTTTCATCTCCTGAAGAAGCTACTAAGGCTGTAACTGAAATGAATGGTCGCATTGTTGGAACCAAACCACTTTATGTGGCTTTGGCACAACGCAAGGAAGATCGCAAAGCTCACTTAACATCTCAATACATGCAACGCATGGCTAGCATGCGCATGCAACAGATGGGTCAAATATTCCAGCCAGGAAGTGCCGGTGGTTACTTTGTTCCTACGATTCCCCCAGCACAGCGTTTCTATGGTCCTGCACAAATGACTCAAATGAGGCCTTCACCACGTTGGGCCGCACAACCACCAGTTAGGCCCAGTACACAGGCTGCAGCTTCAGGTTATCCCAACATGCAAGCGCCATTCCGACCAGCTCCTAGAGGACCTGCACAAGCAACTATGCGTACATCTTTAGGTGCTAGACCAATTACTGGCCAACAAGGTGTTGCAGCTAATGCTTCCATCCGTGCACCTCTTGTGACTAGCGGCCGTCCAGCAGGTTACAAGTACACTGCTAATATGCGCAACCCACCAGCGCCTCAACCAGCTGTGCACATTCAAGGGCAAGAACCATTGACTGCGACAATGCTGGCCGCAGCTCCACTTCAGGAGCAAAAGCAAATGCTTGGAGAACGCCTGTTCCCACTTATTCAAAGAATGCACCCTGATTTGGCTGGTAAGATAACTGGAATGCTTTTGGAGATAGATAATTCTGGACTACTCCACATGCTGGAGCATGGAGAGTCTCTTAAAGCCAAGGTAGATGAGGCTGTGGCTGTACTGCAAGCTCATCAAGCTAAACAGCAGGCCACTAAGAAAGATTAAGTTGCTTTGACAAAATATGTCAACCAATATATTTTGCAGTTATAATATTTTGCTTCAACATCTTATATATTTACTGTTGCTAACAGTCCCGGTCATAAAAATATATTATAAAAAATAAAAATTGAAAAACTACTTTAAAAATGTGGATTGCACTGTTCCAAATTATATACCTACCTTTTATTGCATATTGGAAGTGCCAATCTACTAACAAAAACAACGCAACTTGAACATTTATATAAATATAACTATGTCGTCTTCTTTTCTTAATCACAACATATTGTTTCACCTAATTAGATTCACGTTTTAGTTCCCAAATGTAGAAGTTTGCTTTTGTTTCAATACTTTCTTTCATTCTTATTTTTCTCACTGTCAGTTCATCATTGGATATTTGTCTACCTTGTAATGAAAACTAGGTCGCCAATGTAACTGATTATAATTTGTAATAAATTGTTACACTATTATATATTCTTTCAAATATTCAAATAAAAATGTTGTTTTATTTATCCAATGTACCCATTACCATACATTGTAATTAAAACAAGTAACATGTTTGTTTGTCATTATCAGTGTGGAATTGTGGACTCGACTAAATGAACTTTTTAATATGTTGACTTATCAAGATTAAATGAAATTCACAATCGAAATATACAAAATTACATAGTATTATGCAGTGCATTTCTCACTACTTCAGTGGTCATCATACTTTTCTAATCCAGGACCATATACACAGTTACAAAACTAGGTACATTGAGAACTTCACGGGAATTACGTCGTATGAGCTGACATGAAAACGCATTGGCCCCAAATCTAATTTAATAGTATTGTCATTGTTTACTAAAATTGTTTGCGGCCCTTAGTTTTACAACTACTGCTCTACTCCAAAGTTCAGTAACTTTTCCAGGATAATAAGTATACCATTCTTAACACATACTCGATTATTTTCCTATGCATTAAAAACGAATACTAGGTAATAAATTACTAGAAATGCCATCTTAAACTAAATTGTTCATTATTCGCCTGAGAGAATTATAAACCTTTATCAGGTTAAAACAGTGATTTTTTTCCAGTTTCAAATTGTAATATTCCGGACTTAAATACAAAATGTTGGAACGTTACAATGAATAATAGAACGGTTAAAACAAATGGAAGAATTACTTGATGTTGATTTGGAGGGATTTAGTAATGGAACTAGCCAACGAATTATCTGATGTTATATCACGCATTGTTGCTGAAGAAGTAACTAATCAAATGAAGATTTTAGAGGATACTTATTTTGCTAAGGCAAAACAAACGTACTTTACAGTAGCTGAATTAGCGTCTAGATGGGGCTGTTGCAATGCTACCGTAGTGAATATTTTAAAAAAATCTACTGTTGAACCTATAAGTAAACGAGGTAGGGAGAACGAATACGCTATTGAAGAAGCTGACGAGGCGAAGCGGTCTTATGAACAAAGCATATTCTTAAGCGGAAAGTTAGAACGAAAAGCTAGAGCGATGCAGTAGCCCCCCCAACACAGAGA
>DWJH01000167.1:0-13138 GCA_018248735.1 Tagiades litigiosa | reverse complement strand
CATTAAGTTGGTCATTAGTAAAATATAATTTAAAGTCATTAAGATTATCTCTTTCGAAAGAAAAATAGGGAGTTACATGACTGGTACTCGAAGATGTTTCCTCGTATACACCATTTTCAGTACTTTTAATAAAAACTATAAAGTACATAATTTTGCATATGCTTTCTAAAAAAAATCTTTTCATGGATTAAAATTGGTATTGCTTATATATTTATTTTATTAACCTTTTTTGTGCTTTCCAAAAATGATTTAATGAATATTACAAAAAAAAAATTAAAAAATGCTCGTTACATCGAATTTTACATTTTTTTAACCTTTTTTTTTTATTTTGAATATTTAAGGTATTGTTTAATTTTTTTTTTGTATTACGAATGACAAAATGATACGTATTTTGTAAATTTTTCTAATGCGTAAATCGTATTTTTCTTGCCAAAGTAATTTTCTGACATACAAAAATGTCCGAGCCGATCCCAAATAGTCCAGCCCAAACAAGTAAATCTTGGGCAAACTTTTACAAAAAAAACAAAGTTGTGAGTCAAATATAAATTTTTAAAATTATAAAAGTAAGTTAAGTAATATTTTTAGAAAACACAATATTAAGCTATAAGTTTATTTTGAATTTATGACTAAGAAAAATTCAATAAAATAAAGAATTGATTTACAATAATAAAAGAATTTAAACTGCTTTACAACGAAAACGAATTGTTCTTTATATACATAAAGAAGTTTATAATTGCTGATATATACTTAATGTGTCATCGATCTTCTTTATTAGCTAAATTTTACAATTAAATGTTTTTTTATTTGTTTTTGGACATTAATCCATTTTATTTAAGTGTAATTTCAAAAACTGCTGTCTATGATGCAAAAAAAATGTCTTAAAAATAAATTTAACAAATTAATATTATGAATATGCTATATTCACATCCTGTTTAGATATATGATATTGGTTTTGTTTAATTACTAAATAGCTCTGTGGTTGTACAAATGTTTTACATGTCGACCCTCGCGAGTTCGCGCACAAAAGACTCAGTTTTATTTAAAAATACCTACAAAAAACCCTTGACATTTTAAAAATTGAAACCAGCAAATTTTAAAAAAAAAATGGGGTACACGAAATTGAATACTATCTTTAAAGCAACAATGACAAAAAATTTTTTACTTAAACATATTTTAGATAAAGAATTACCAAATTTTCAATAGATTTTTCAGACAAATTCTTGTCTTCAAAAAACTTTTTTACATAATCAATCAATGCAATAGCACTATTGTAAAAGCCAGGAGATTGCAATGAAAAAATATCCTTATTTTCAGAGATATTGTAAAGATTTTTTGCCACTACCGTAGGAAGCTGTCTGAAAATAGGACCAGAAATGTTACTTTTAAAATGGCTCGAGATCTTTAAACTAAAATATTCCCTAAAAAAACTTATAATCTTTTCCTTACAATTGTTGCACGGCGACTCTTTATTCTCGAAAAATAAATCTTTATCTTGCAACGTCGAACTGTCATCGATACTCGAAAACAAGGCAAATAAATCAGTATGAGGATGATTATAGTCAAAAGTTAAATTTGTTACTTTTTCTACGTATTCATCAAGAAGGCTAACGAGGGAATCATAATAATTGGTTCCTAAAGACCCTTGTAAGTATTTTTCATTAAACTTATTAATTAAATCAATCTTATAAGTTTCAAGCTCATTCTCACTAATTGGGCTGTCAGAAATGTTATCTTCACAGTAGATATTTTCATAATCATTATTAGGGGTGCACAAAACTTTACCATTTAGTTCTTTGATCGTAATAAGCTGATTAGTCGTATTTTTTTCAGCCATTATATCCCCGATATGTTTTGCCCGATTTTTAGAAAATAAATCAAGGGTTAAAGGGCACTTATTAAACTTTTCATCCTTTTCGTGACAACTATCAATAAATCGCGACAACTTTTTTTTATATTCTTCGTCGTATTTTATCTTCGAATACTGATCAATCAAGCAAAAAGTTCCAAATAAATTTCCTAATGGTGTACCACTTTCAAAATATGGGTTTATCAAAAATTCGTCACTAACTTGATCATTATTGAAATAAAACTGGCAATCTTTAAAATCATTCTTGTTGAAAGAAAAATACGAGGTAAAAACAAAAGTACTTAAAGGGGTTTCTTCGGATAAAGTACTGCTTGTTTTGCTAATTAAAACTAGGAAGTACATACCTTTGCAAATACTCGATAATAATGAACTTTTCATGGGTTAGAAATTAGTATTGCTTATATATTTGTTATATTAACCTTTTTTGTGCTTTCCGAAAATGGTTCATTGATTTTAAAAAAAAAATGAAGTAATGTTTATTTCATAACACAAAACATTTTTTAAATCTTTTTTTTTGGCTTATTTTACCCATTTTACATAATGTTAAATTATTATATGTTTAATATGCGATATGTGAAACACATTCTTTCAAAAAATTAAAACGTAATCTTAATTTTCTTTTTAAACAAAACGTTCTACAGTTAAAAATTAAGCACCGTTTTTTTTAAGCAAATTAATTTTTTAATTTGCTTTTTGTTAAAAATTAAAAGCTGTTTGATGTGTTATAGTTAATTTTAAAAAATGAAACTAAAGCAAAGTAAAAATAAATGCAATAAGATCTTTAAGGTTTATTTATTTTAAAACAATTAAACAGGTTGTTATGAAGACGTTAAATTGATAGAATTGACAAACATTGTATAAAATTGACAACTTCAACATGCTTTTTTTTGTGTTATCAAAATTTAGAACTTTATGAAAGCTACTTGTTAAACAAGTCGTTCATTCAATTTTATATTTTTTTTACAATTCTATAAGCCTGTTACGACTAATAACAAACTGTAAAAAACTTTTAACATTTTAAAAGTGATTATTAATGGGCGCGCTTGAATCTTTGTGATTAAACACATTTACAAAAGGTTTATCTAAATTAACTTGTCCGATAATCAGTAAGGACGCAAATAATTTAAAAATTTGCGCCTAAACGTTATTTTTAGAAATGATCGACGATAAATCGCCTCATTCTTTCAATTCGCTAAGAAAAAGTCCAAAACGAAAGAAAATGAAAATTGTGTATGAATCAAATATTTCATTCTGGGACAATGTGAAAGATACAAATTGTGAGGAGGAAACGCACTCAGAAAGTGAATTTACTGAACTGTCATTTACGTCGTTTGAGATTGAACACTCAAAAAAATCTTCAAAAAACATCACATCTGTCAAATTTATCATTAGAGAAATAGAAAGAGATGAAGATTGTGTTCGTTTAATCAGTAATGACGTTGTGTGCACAGTTTCTGGAGAATGGAGTGAGTTAGAATATGAAATAGATACAAAAATAACTGTAACTCCTTGTATTTGTTGTACAAATGAACTAGAAAGAGATTTCATAGATTCGAAGATACACATTAGAGTTGATGATAACACTAATTTTCTGTTTATTGAAGACGACCTTATGACAATAACTAATTTATGTTCTTCTATTCGGTGTTACAATAAGCCAATGGTCAACAGTAAAGTAGCGGATATTAACTTCGAATTTAGAGATAAGTGCTTGGTTAATGGCATTATATTACACGATGTTATGGAAGAAGTTTTGATTAACAAAAATTACACTCTCGAGTTTATTAATGAAGCAGTAAGAAAAGCAATAGAAAACAATGCACTAAATATATACGCATGTAATACAACAGAAAGAAGTGTTAGGACCGATATTTTTGCTAGTTTAACCAATATCAGTCGTTTTAAAAGACATAATCTTGTTTTTGAACAGTCTGAAAAGCGAATTGTTTCTTTGATTTCGAATTTGAAAGGAAATATTGATGTGGTTGGTGAAAATATTGTTTTAGAAATTAAGAGTGGTAAATCTATGGATGTTTCTCATAAAGCACAAGTCATATTGTATAATTTACTCATGAAAGAAAGATTTCTTAGGGATTTTGATTGTTATTTGTACTACATTGCAAATGATAATCTTGTCAAAATAGACGTGAAGCACACAGAGGTTAAAAGTTTATTTATACGACGAAATAAATTAACTTTAAAGAACGATATAGAAATTTGCGATTGTCAGGCATTTGAACCTTGCCAAATTATTAATAAAATTTTAAGTCTGCCAAATGACCACTTTTTAAAACAAACTTGGGACGCAATTGAAAAGGAAGAAAATTATAGACTTAATGAAACAGTGTTACTTTTAAAAAAAAAACGATACAAATGTTATTTTTAATTTTGGTTATTAAGGCCATCTGATCGTTTCGCCCAAGTTAATCTTACTATTAGGGTAAAAAATTATATAAAAGATCTTTTATTAATAAAAAAATTGGTTTTTATTTTTCAGAATAAAGTGTCAACTGTCTATTTTCAATATAACTCAATAACATGTTTAAAGAAACTTTAATTTTGTGACACTTTTGATTCTATTTGTTAAATTTTTAAATTATACAATTTTTTTGCATTTGTACATTATAGCTTGGTCTTCCAAGCAACTTAACTGAAAGACTTATGTCACAAGTAGATAAAAACTTTTAGGCTTTGTCTTTAAGTTAAAGATTTTCTGTTTATATATGTTAAAAATGAGCCAGCTTACTTATACCTAGTTTTTGTACTTAATTATTTGATTTAGATAGAAAACCCAGATTTTGGCAACCTTGAAAGTAATTTAAAATGTTTTTGATTTAACAAGATTACATGGATAATACAAGAATACAAAATATGACTCAGGCTTTGATGTGGTCTACTAGGATTATGTCTAAATAGGTGTCAGCAATCTATTTGATAAAAAGTTCGTATTTAACTCATTTTTTAATGGAGGACGCCATGATAAAAAAAAATATTTCGATATTTATAGATCAGTATTACGGGGATTTAAGAACCATAGTACAAATTCATCATTTTTATTTGTATTTAAATGACATGTGGTTTATTTATCTCATTCCTTTGTTTTTTTTTTGACAAAAAAAAATTGCATCGAAAACAGCGTGTCGCTATTTTTTAATTTGAATTTTTATGTTAAAAATACACTACGTTATATTTTAAGCAAAATATGTTTTGTTAACATCTTTTTTTACTATGATTTTGCTATTTAAAATAGTTTATTACAATGTTTGAAACATTCAATGCTTGTACAGACATTTGGCCTACTTAGTTTTAATTGATTTATTAAAACTGTTTACTTATAAGCTTTTCTTTTTTATTCATTCCACAGAAATCAGTTATTAAAACAGTTCTATTGAATTTTAAAACAATCTCTTGTATTTTTGTTGTTTTTTACAAATGTCACCCATGTCAGAAGCTAAAATCAAAAGCCTTGAAAAAGTTTGTTTTGAAAACATAAAATCTTTATCTTATGGCGAATTTGAGCTTAATTTTAACTTATACAGTACATTTAAAGGCAAGTCATCATATTTAAAAGCTTATATGTTACTTTTACTTCTATCTCAGAACAGAAAAATAGATTATTACAAACTTGTAGAATCAATTTCTTACGAAGAACTAGAAGACGAAAACATTAAGATGGTTCTTTTTATCGAGAGATGCACGAACACTGGTAATCTTGGAAAATTAGAGTCTATGAAAAAGGAAAGCAGATTTTTTGATTTTAAAGAAATGATTGACAAAATTATCGAATCGAATCGAACTTTTTCTGAGAGTTTTACGAAAAAAACGGTTGAAAGTCACATCCCACAATCTCAGACTGAGCATCACATCGAGACGGCTCTCCATATTTCAATGAATTCATATAGTTTTTAAATAAAATTTATTCTTTGTGATTATGTTTTTGATAATTTTATGACTTTCGCCGGTTAAACAAATAAATTTAAACTAAGTCGATTGCGCAGATAAAGCTTTCTTGTGTATAGACCATTTTTTATTACAACTTAAGTCCATTAATTATTAACTTACCATCATATAAAAGAGAAGGCGAACATGTGTACATATGGCAATTCTCAAACCATTTGATATGAGAATTTTAACAAGCAAAAGCAAACAGAATTAAACATTTTTTAAGATTAACTGATTTATTTAGAGGCGGCAGTAATAGCTACCACAGTAACGAATCCGACTACGCAAACACCAAGTGATCCCCAAAGGAAATATGATTTAAGATTAGAAGACTTTCCATTGCTTTGAGGGACAGGTGCATCTTTCTTAGGGTCATTGCCAGAAGGAGGAGCAGGTGCTACAGCTGTATCTTTCTTAGAGTCATTACCAGAAGGAGCAGTTGCTACTGGTGTATCTTTCTTAGGTTCTGCATCACCAGAAGGAGCAGTTGCTACAGGTGTATCTTTCTTAGAGTCATTACCAGAAGGAGCAGGTGCTACAGCTGTATCTTTCTTAGAGTCATTACCAGAAGGAGCAGTTGCTACAGGTGTATCTTTCTTAGGTTCTGCATCACCAGAAGGAGCAGTTGCTACTGGTGTATCTTTCTTAGGTTCTGCATCACCAGAAGGAGCAGGTGCTACTGGTGCATCTTTCTTAGAGTCATTACCAGAAGGAGCAGTTGCTACTGGTGTATCTTTCTTAGGTTCATTAGGTGTAGAAGCAGGTGCTGAAGGGGAGCTTGTTTCAGCAGTAGTTGGTTGCTCATCCGCCTTTTTTTCTTTAAGCTGATCATTTGATGCATTATCGGATGGTTTAGAAACTTTAGGATTGGATGAAACGGCTTCAGGACTCTTTTTTTGTTCTTTTTCCACGTTAATGTTTGTTTTTTCTTTTGGTTTATTTAAATTTTCAGTCTGAGTAGTCTTTAAGCCAGTATCTGCATTTAATTTGTTATCATTTTTAGTCTCTGATTTTGCATCTTCCTCAGCTTTCTTCTTTTTCTCTTCTTCAGTCATCTCTGCACCATTGTTGTTGTCAGAGGTTTTAGGATTAGCATCACTCGTGTCTTTACTTGACCCACTTTCAGTATCATCAATCGCTTCCAATAAACTCTTTTCGCCATTTTTTGCTAAATTACCTACGGAGCTGTCTTGCTTAGAAGCACTTGGGTCTACATCACCAGTTTTTGTTGTATCAACATTTCCTTCTTTTGTTGTATCATTATCACCAGTTTTTGTTGTAACATCACCATCAGTTTTTGTTGTATCATCTTTGGTCAAAACTTGTGACTCCTGAGTAGTAGATGGTTGCTCATCTGCAAGCTTTTCAGCTTGATCTTCTAGTACAGTTGGCAACGGCTTTGGACTTGCTTTGTTTACCGAGCTATCTTTAAGATCTTTCTGATCCGGTGTAGGCACATCAGCACCATCTTCATTTCCAGTTGCAAAAACTTTTGTAATTATCAAAAATAATATAAAACTTGTCGATTTCATTGGGGTTAAGAAATTTTTTTCTATTTATATTTTTTTTTAGAAAATTTAAATAAAAGGAGGGAAGTCATAATTAACTCCTTTTGAGTAAATAACCAATAATATGCACAACAAAGAAAAATTTGACGTACAAACAAAGTTTCTAAAAAAATTAAATTCTTTTAAAAAGTCGTTATTTACAAATTTGATAAAGTGATCAAAAAAAATATTTCGTAAACAATTGCCAGTTTAGGTAATGAAGTTAAAAATATCATACTAATTTTTTAATTCTAATTTTAAAAATGAATATACTCATGTTAAGGAGTTTTTTGGTTTAAGACGTGTTTGACGTGTAAAATTTATTCTAAAGAAAAAGTAAATTAACCACATTTGTTTATTTAAATAATTGTAATACGGAATGTAAATGTAGATCAAGCCATTACAAAGTCTCTAATGCTTTTATAAATGCAAAATTATGTAAAACAAATAATCAACTAGTCTTTAATCCTTTTTAATGATTTTTTTGACAGGTAAAGTGGTTAATGGCAATCCAAGTTAAGAAAGCGCTGATAAAGTTTCTTTTGAGATAATAAATGTATTTAAAATGAAATGTTTGTTATGCTGATTTCCTTTAAAGTTTCAACAAAGAAGCTTAGAGATATTTTTGAAAACAAAAAAAAATTAAAATGAGTTGTTAAAGCTTTATCGAACGCATGTTATCAAATTTAGTTTTTTGGAATATATCTACTACTTTTAGCCTTTTTAGAAAAATATTATTGTGTGTGATTAGTGATAAAAATTATAAATGATAAATGTTAAAAAATTAAAAGCAAGTAAGTTTAGTTGTTAGATTGATTAACTCTACTAAAAATTGCTTGTTTAATTGGTTTTATTTAGATTTTTCGAAGTTTATAACTGTTAAACTGCGCATTCAATTGATTTTTTATTGACTGTTTCTTTAAATGTGTTACAGAAAAAAAATATCGCCAAGTAACAAATAAAATGTGTTAAAATGAATAAAATCAGTTGTAAGTATGTTTTTAGTCTTTTTTAATTTATTTGAATACAAAAACAAACATTTAATATCGTAACTTACACAAATATGCCATAAAAAACAATGAAAAGTTTAACGGACAGTCATATTGAAATTGTTGTGCAAAACACCTTTAAACAAGCAGTTATGCAATTACAGAATTCTGTTAGTGTTAACGTAAACTATGTTTACTTAGATATAGCCATGAGTGGTATTATGCAATACGTAACAAAACATGATCACTTCATCCATGTCAAATCCTTTTTTTCCTTTAAACTTTAGAAAGTAACACTTAGCAAATAGAGTTGTTGTTAATCATTGTAATTTACATAAACTATGTCTTATAGGACGACACTCGGTAGTTTACAATAATCTTTTAAATAAATGAACAAAAAGTTGTTTTAAAATTGAAAAAACTTAACATTGAAGAAACCTCTTTTGCTGATCATTTTTTAGAAATATTATACTTAAAATAGACACTTTAAGATTAATTAGGTTCTTTTTTACAAAACCACGTGTTTTAAAATTTATTTTATGACTGAAAATAAATGCAAGCAACATTTTAATGATCCAAAAAAATATTATTATGTAAAATGTTTAAAATCCATTTTATAACTAAATCTAAGGAATACACAAGACATTTTCATGAACTAAACTACAAGTGTTCGATAGTCTCATATTTTGAATTCATTTCTTGACTAATGCCACTTATATGTATAGGCCAACTTGTATGCATAGGCCACTTGTACGTATAGGCCACTTGTATGTATAGGCCATTTATATGTATAGGCCACTTATATGTATAGGCTATTTATATGTATAGGCCACTTGTATGCATAGGCCATTTGTATGCATGTAATTGTCTTAAATTGCATATACTTGTTTGTTTGACGCGTTTTAAAAATCATTATATGACTTGTGAAACGCTCTTCTTTTAATGTGTTTTATGGTGATAACAGTCACAAATTAAGCTTTTTGCGTAATGTAGTACAGATTTTCATTATAAATTAAAAAGCCTGGGAAACGTACCAGTTAAAATAATAAATTAGTTTTAATATGTTTAAATGATTATGTTAATCTTCCTGATAAATTTGTTGATATATTAAAAGCAATTTCTAACAGAATGATAACGTATATTTAACTTTATCCTATTTTTTATTTAATTTTTTTGCATAAACAATTTTTTTCGTATTTTACTTTGATATCCCCACGCACCCTTATCTCTCATCCTTCCATTTATTTTTTATTTAATTTAATTTTAAAACTTTTGTATAAAAAAATAAATAAACCCCTGACACAAAATGAAAGAAGAAGAAAAAGAGAAACAAGACAAAAATCATGTAAAACGACTGGACGAGCCCAAAGCTTTTGCGTATGAGAAATCATTTTTAAGCAATTACTTTATGCCCCGTACCACAAAGAGGGGAAGGTTTACAATAGAAGATTATTCGGCTTTAGAATCAAAATTTGAGATATCAAAAGAGTACACAAAAGGAAGATTCCACGTGATAGAGACGAAGCCTTCTAAGAAAGAGCATAATATTGCAGATTTACTTCAAATTATTGAACTCCAAAACAAACAAATTGAAATGTTGTATTCGATGATTAACAAAGAAAATGAAGAATATGAGAAGATCCAAAATGAGATTGATAAACTTCTTAAACGAATTTAAAAAATAATAAACATTTGATTTAAAATTTTTATAAATAAAATTATGATCAATTAATGAGTCTAAAAAATAAAAAAAAGTGGTGTATGTTAAAATATGTAAAAAAGTGGTTTTTAAATGTAAAAAAGTGTTTATATCAAAAAACGTAAAATGGTTTGTGTTAAAAGTGGGTAGTGTTAAAAGTGGGGTTTCAAATGTTAAAAAGTGGTTCATATCAAATTAATCTTAAAACACATTAAACCATTGCAAAACCAAGGTCAAATACTTAAAGACCTACCTACCCATTTAGATCAATACCAAAAACATTTCTAATTTTAACCCAATAAATTTTAATTTAAACTTTATTTTGTCTTATTCAATATCGTGAAAATTCTTAAGATGGTACTTAAGCCCGTTATTATTTTTGTATTTCCTCCCACAATGATCCATAGGACAAATAAATGGTTTGTAAACATTAAGCTTTTCTTCACTATGTCCCTCTTTCATGTGATACTTAAGCCCAAAAGACGATGTGTACTGTCTGTTACAACCAGGAAGTTCACATTTGTAAATTTTAAAAATTTTTTGTTCATCATTAAACATATTTTCTTTAACAATCCTACGCTTTCTCAGAATTTTACGCATATCACCCATCTCCTCATCTTCCTCGTCTTCTCTAGGCAAAATTTCAATTTTTTTATAAATTTGATTTACTTGGGGCTTTTCTTCATCCTCTTCATTTTCGTCTAACCAGTTCGGATTGTAAGGATTAGCCTTACAGTACTTTTCTCTTTCAATTTTAATAAATTTCTCATAATGGCATAAAGGTTTAGCTTTAATGTAATATTTGTAATTAATTCCATACAAAGCCATTAATTCTTCTTGTTCTTTGTCTTTAAAGAAATCCATTTCTGGATGATTCTTCTCTAAATAGTGATTAAGCAATTTTTTAACGTTCCGAAAATCCATTGAAAGGGGGTTAGTCATAAGGGGTGATAGAGAATTAAGGGGTAAAGGTAATTTAAGGGAATGTTAAGAATGAAATGATTGTACGTTAATTTTAATTTAAATTTCCTACTTATTAAATATTTCCATCACAATAAATTTCATAAAAATACCCGGTCCTTTTTAAAATAACGTCAAGTAAAGTCTTGGCTCTGTGGTATCTCAAACTATCACGAAAATTTCGACCATCACCAAGACCCACACAATAAGATCTTCCTAAATGACAAGAAGTGTTGATTGTGTAACCCAATAAATTACAAAGAGATTTACATCCTCCGAGAAATAAACTGTCTTCACAAATTCCAAAATGTGTGATTTTCGATTGATTTTTTTGGTTAAATCCCAAGACTAAAGCCACGTATTTTTCTCCAGGAGATGAAAAGACAATGGCCGGGAAAGAAAGACGTAAGGACATTAAAGATGATAAAGCCCCTCCTAATGAATGACCAGTAAGTAAAATTTCATATTCTTTGAATACATTGGAGACCGTTCTAACTAAAATTTCTAAATTTCTCAAATATTTGGCTTTATCTATTTTTAATTTTTTTTGGTAAAGACATGCCTCGTTTTCTTTCGGACAAATCCCGAACATGAGATTGTCCATTTCTCTATCATTGTGTGCTGTGGGGCCTTGGCTTATTCCGTGAAAGTAGAGGGTAGTACCTTTAACAGCAATAACAATCTTTTCATTTATTTTATAAACTTTGGCTCTAAGACCGTCTTTGTTATAGCCAAAAGAATAAATTAAATCAAAATCTGAATTTAAATCTTCTTTATAAGTCTCTATACTTAGTCTAAGGAGGTCTTGTATCGATAAATTATAACAAACTTTAAATAAAAAAAGTATTGCTAGATAAATCTTCATTATTATTCCTTTTAAGATTAATTATCCCTTTTAAGATTAGATTATTTTTGATTCTGAAACTCAATCAATTTTTCATCTTCGGCTGTCATTTGAAATTCCCTGATTTTCTCGGAAATCACTTTCTCGAATTTTTTACGATTAAATTTTAAAATTTGAGAAAAAAGATGATTGATTGTTTGGGACGTGGCTGGTTCTAAAATTAAATTTTTGATAAAAATGTTTTTGGCTTTTGTTTTTTTGAAAAGATCAAAGAAAAAATCGTCGTTTGGATTTCTCATCTTTAAAATGCAATTGAGATTGTTTAAAATCACATTTTCGAATTGAAAAATATCGCCAGGGATTGTGGGTGAACAAGCCAAGAAAATTGGGATAGCCTTTTCAGGCAATAGACATTTGTTTTTTAAAGCCGTGTAAATTAAATGAGAAGTTTGTAATGATACACTTTTATCCATAAGGTCAATCTTTAAATCCTTTTCTTTATAATCTAAATTAATTTTACAACCACGTCGGATCAATTCAAAGAATATTTCTTGGTTTTCATCAACAAATGAAAAATAAAAATTGGCTAAATCATCACCAAATTTTTCAGAAAATGAACTAACAAATGTCTCAATTAGGAATCTTAATAAATCTAATCGTGTGATTGTATCATTTCCTTGTAAAATTTCAATCAATTTCCATTTGTAATTAAGACCGTATTCAGGTTGATGACTAAGAATGTAAACCAAAGCCCTTTCCTTGAGAGGCGACCATTGACTTTCTAAAAATGCGTTTTTGAAATTTGGATGATCACAGGCGGCTAGTACAACTAAAAGGTAATCCGTTTTGCTTGCTATGGCAAATTTATTACAACCGACTTTGCTTAAAAATACACCAATTTCTTTTGTGTAAGGCGCGTAAAAAAGTAAATCTTTAAGAACAGTGATGATTTTTCTTTTTAAAGAAACGGAAAGAAAATTGTGCACATTGTTAAGGATCCCGATGAGTTTAACGTAAAAATTGATATTTTTTGAAACTTTAAAATCTTCGGCAGAATTAAAAAAAAATGAACTCAACTGAATATTGTCGATTTTATCCGGGTGATATTTCGAGTACCAAAGAGCTAAATCGGCCGAGTAAATGTCTTCAACTTTTAAATCGTCAAATTCAAGATATTTACTAACTTCTTTCGTCTGAAATGTGTAAAAAACTTTAGAAAGAGTTTGTTTGTCTTTGATAACAAATTCTATGTCTCTGGTACTTTCAGAAAGTAAAAGTTCTAAGTATAGG
>DWJH01000166.1:0-13144 GCA_018248735.1 Tagiades litigiosa | reverse complement strand
CAAACTCCAACGACGAGAACTTCTTATTTTAGAAATGGCGTGCTGGGACCGGAGGACTAAGGATGATTTATTTGTTATCCGTCGAATACGCCCCTGTACGCCGAGCTCACGTACGACCGCTCGTAAGTTCAATGGAGGTGTTGATTAAAAATATTTCCCATGTGCGGGCGGATAAGACCCAATTGGGCTAGCAATCAGCCGCGCGTCCACCGCTAATCATGCGCCACTCGTATTGCTCAGCTCTTTGTATATGTTGTGCTTTGTATATGTTATAAAGAAGGAAACTCTTTGTTTGAGCTAATCTTAGACCTTGTTTTATTATACATATACTTAAAGGATTATGTTCTTTTTATGTTCTAAAGCTGTTTATTATTCGACATGTCAACAAAGGCTTTGTTTGGTTTTTATTACTTTTAATAGCAATAATTTAATTCTTCACCAAATTATTTGAAAAATAAAAAGGATATAGAATCTTCAAAACATAAAACTCGACTTTAAAAAAAGATTATTATATAATATAATTGAAATAATAATTAAAAAAACTCAAGGTATATACTGTAGATTATTCCCAGAATGCGCAACATGTTCCGAAATTCGTGGCATCTACAGTGCGAGAGCGAACCGTAAAAAGAAGGACTCTCCCGTTTTGGAGAGTCTTAATTGGTTAAATACTATAAGGGATGGGTATGGTAGGACGAAGGCGATAGGGTTTGGTATTTAATATTAATATATTTGTTTTAACAATTGCTGATCATTACATTGGTTAATATCTGTATTTTCATTTCTATTTCACAAAATAACATAATTTCTCTGTTTCAAAATTTATCTACGCCTCTAATATTACACTCTTACTACTCTTATGAAGTAAGTTAATCATACAGATAAAATTTTCTTAATATGTTATTAAATACATTATTTGTATAAAATAATATATATTGATATAAAATAAAAAAGACGATATATATATTACTTAATGTATTTAAACGAACAAAGCGGCACGGCGAGCGCGGCGTGTTCGTGTGTCCCTCCAAACGTTCAGACCATACAGTTAAGTATTATTCATTAGTTCTTTTTGATTCTCCGAAACAAAGTCTCGTTTGAAAGGCCAGTGATTATTTCAATCTCGTTAGACTGAGTGGCGCGCAAAAAGCTCGGAATGCAAGACCACGACGGTCGTGCGCATACGACGGATGCGCGTGTGCAAGTTTTCTAATGAATTTAGAGCACGGAAAAACTCTACGGAATGTCTACGGCTCTGTCATCTTTTTCAGGAGAAATATTTTTATAGCGACAGATACGGTTTCCTGGTAATGGTGTAATAAGTTTAATGTGTCGCAATTAATTATTGATAGAAAATTTTAAATTGTTTGATATAAGTCTACTTACAAATCTTAGAATTTAAAATAATTTATTGAATTACAAAATTTTTTGAAAAGATACACTCGTATATTGTTACATATATAACGTACAAATTTTGTAGAAAGTACAAAAATGCATTAAATTTAAAGTAATAAAATACAATAAAGGACTTCGATTAACTACAAACTACAGGATTAATAAAGAATAACCTTTCTTTGTGAAATAATTAGCTGGCTTGGTTCATGGAATGAGACAATACCTACCTGAAGTTTTTTGGTGGACTTTCATCATCATCTACGTCTCTTGATCATTGCAATTATCTGGGCATTATAAAGATCTAATGGGCAACGTGCAGGTAGCCTTATGTTTCCGAGTACTGGCTGCACTCAACACAATCAAACCCGCCGTAATGTCAGTAATGCCACCGAACAGACTTACACTACGTTCTTCACTTTTTCTCACAATCGAATCGATTCCATACTGATAAAGAAAGTCGTATTGTCTGATCTTGTTATCAGAATATATTCTTAATTAATCTTTCCAGATGCTACAATGTATTAAATATATTATAAGATGCGAACTGTACAATAATTTTACGTAATATTTTAATTATACGGTTAGTTTATCGTATATGCCAATATTAATCTTTTTAAGCCGTTCTTAATTTGTGACAGTAATACTCCTTTCGAAACAAGATATATTTGGCAAGTTTCATACCCGATTCATGATTATAGGATTCAATTAAACAGCCAATCTGATTAATATCAAAATCCAAAGTACGTATCGGTAAAAGGATTACTATAAGGTACACACGTAACAGTAGTTTCGTATAAGCCGTGTCTAATTAAGTGCGTAGATCGTGCCAAGTAACTCGTCTTACAGCTGTGTTCTTAATAAGGCTAAGGAGCAAAAACTGCATTAGAAATAAGTAGGTGCTTCAATAAAATAAACGGTTTATACTAAAAGGTAGTGGTCGTTGACTGTTATTTGCAAGCAGTGCTTATTTATTTATAATTCATATATAGGTATTTTAGCAATTATATCTCATTAATACAATTGGGATTCTCTTTACTGACTACGATTTGCACTGTAACCTGTATAAAGATATGAAAATCTAATCGTTAATGTGCCATTGCGCACGATCCTTTTTATTCGAATCCCAGAATAAAACCTCCCTGAGACTATTTCTGTGTATTAGAAATGTTGGCTTTTTACTGTATACTGTTGCATACATTGAAATATAGTTTGTAAAGTTCTTAGGAAGCATTGTGTTCATCTGGTTATGGATGTAACATTGTTCCCAGGAGTAATTGGTGCTTACGAAGTCAATCATTTTTTGTTCTAGTCTATAATGTTGTTCTTTCAAACGTTACCATTATACTTATCTTATTCAATGGCATAAATTAACATAGCAATGATGTACATGCTTTTTTGTATAAATTTTTATCTATCATTTACGTTGATATGTTCTGTTTATACTAAAAAAAATATACAGTACACTTATGCAAAAGTATGTATGTGGAGCACTTTTGTTAAACTCCAATTAAATCTGAAATGTCTTCGGATCGCTCAATTTATCCGAGTGAAGGTAATTGTAAAATGAGTCCAATCGCTACATTAAAACTACATACTGAGACAGTATTTACGAGTAATAAATTTCGAAGCAGTAAAAAGATATAGCGACATTTTAAGCAGTCGTTTCTTTTGATTTTTATTATTTTTCCTTGTACATCAGACTTCCATTTTGCGAGTGATTTAATTAGTGATAAAATCAATAATGTTTTTGTCTCATTTGCTTTTTGGTGCTTATTATTAAGGTAATGTTGAAAGAGATAGTAAATTTAATTTCAATTGCTGTAGTAAAAATATTTTATATCTCGTGATTAATTTATGATGATAATTAATTCCGAAAATAATTACACATTTGAGAATATTAATCCGCGATTATAATAATGCCTAAAAGTTTTGCACTTATTTGTATTACATAATGTGCGGCATGTTATATGTTATCACAGAATATGAAACCATAACTTATGTAATATTTTATTTTTCGTTACTATCGATTTATATATAAATGTGTATGTAGGTATGGTGTCAATAACATTTTTATATAGCCAATATTGAACTCTACTGAATAGACTTAAAATAATTTCAATATTATTTATTTTAGATGTCCTCTCACATTCTATACTGTGCACTTAATGTTTTTGTGGGACTTCTTCAATATGAATACGTCGGTGTTGTGTAAAAGTTGTTGTTTGATAAAAGTTGAATGTCGTAAGAGCGTTGTAGTGTGCGTCAAATCAAAGCCAGTGGCGGCGCCCGGTCAGCGCGCGCTCGGTTTCCTTTATAACGCCCACTCTCTTACGGAAGTGCTTGACGACGACGGATTATAGAGGAAGTGACTATGTCAAATTTAACATTAATTTTTTGCACTGATTTACTAATCCGTGAGTAGAGAGTATATTTTCATTGTACCTAGATCAATTTTTTATTTTTAAACACGCGCAATAACCATTAATTTTGATAGGCTATCTTACCAAAAAATAAAAATACCTATGAGAAATAATAGAGATACCAGTAAATGGTATTTTCACTGTATTGGTGCAAAATGAACCTTCGTCACCTACTGGACTCCGCCGATGCGATGCGACCAGTTTAAAGTAGTAACTGGACTGAAGTTAGAAATGTGTAGCAGACACGTACAACAAATCACAAACACAAAACAAAAACCAAAACACTTAGTAACCATTCCGTAGATAACATATCTGTGGATGAGATACTAAAGTAAAATATTGTCAGTAATAAAAAAATAACTGTTTATCGAAATAACAATTAATGTCATTAAATTAAAATTTGAAAATGAAATGATCAGTATAACGTATACAATCTTAGCAATTACAGACTAAAAGCTTTATTAAAATGAGACTGTATAAAAGTTAAAAATACATCGTACCAGCTGCTGGCGTATCCACGCTAGTCAACACTCCGCAGCAATACTTTTAATGGATCCTGTGAGTTTTTGCCTTTATTTATACGTTACGATGTGCGCATAATGGATCAGGCGAACACTTAGTAGATTCGCTATACGGTACGTTAATACTTAGCTCGGACATTAGCAAGGTGTTATTACTATTTTTTATTTTAAACCCAGTCAATATGTGCACGGCTCATCAGTAAGGAAATAGTTACCGATGTTTCGATTTACGTTACATCTAAATAGTCACAAAAGTGTTGCCAGCTTTGTATTAATTAATTAATTAGTTAATTTTAAAGATATTGTTTCATTTGTGATGCTAAATAAAATATATTTTTTTATTATCAGCAGTAACAATAATACCATATTTTCAAATAGAATATTTGTTAGTTTTCGGGAGAAATGCGATTATTATATCTGATGTATTATATCTGAGGTATTTTACCGCAAATTTTAAATACCTATAAATTATACATTTCTTCCTAGAAATATTATTTTTATATATTAATATGTAGCAAAGAAAATTAAATGTAGAATAAGTATAGAACACAGAGTACCTAGGCAACAGAACGCACAATAAACTTAGAAAAACAATTAAAGTTGTACAATGAAAATGCTTCATGCAACGTGGGTTCCATTGTATTCGTATGAGTATTAATCGAATAAGTCGGTCAGAAGTTAAGGTATGCGGACACTAGCAACGTGTGACTATAATACTGAAATATTTCTCAGAGTAAAAAAATATTGACGTTAAATGATATACTAAGAAACATGTTAAGTTTAAAAAAAACGTAATGTATAAAATATTGGTAACATTTAAGATGGAATTAAATAGTAAATTATATAGTAAAAAAATTACTATTAAAACTTGTGATAGTGATTGATTTAAGATTTAGATATTTTATGTTACATCACTTAATTGATGCCCATGTCGGCGTATTAGCTTTGTAATCAACATGCCACACACGTACAATCATATCACAAAAGAATCAATTTATTAGTGAGTGCGGTGTGTTCAGTGTGCGTTATTGTGTTGATACAGCGGAGTCGGATAGGTCGCCCAAGTGAGTTAATTAACTGGGAGCATGTAAGGCGACGCTCACGGTCGCTCTAATTGCGCGATTATTCCTCCGCGACGCCTAACTGCTGGATGAAATTTAATTAAAGTTTGTTGTTCAAATAGATTTAATTAAAGTAATGTTGTAGCGACGCCGACGCCGAGCGAGGCTCAATCCGCGTGAGTGCTGCGCAACTTTTCTAATTCATTACTTCTGAAAGCGTTCCCGTGATGCCGAGCACTCTTAATAATTTGTATTGTGTAGTTATAGTCGTTTTACTCAGATCCCACTCAAACTTAGCTAGCTGCGTTGTTCGACAGCCGACTTGAACTACGAGTATCAAATATCATACTCTTATTGCAGTACCTACACTCTTCCGTCTTCTTTTCTTCCTTTCTGCTATGTATATCTTTAGTTACTTTGCTAAGAACCGCTTTTAATTGATTGAATTAGAGCGCTTTAGTCACGATATATTGTATCGATTACAAAGACGTAACTTTACGTTCAAAAACTTTTTAATTACATATCAATTAAAAGGAAAACATTCTTCATAATTCCAAGTACGCGTGTAAACTTATTTACATAATTATATAATTATGAATACATCACTTGTAAATTACGTTGTATTTCTTCATTAGCGAGACAGTTGCGCCATTGGAAATTATATCGAAATGTTCTCTCGAATACAAATGCACCGTTAAAAGCCGCATTAAGATAAAAGCAATGTGCCATAATTCTTATTAATTATTAATAGGATTGTCAATTAAGGTATAAGGTCGAAGAGACCTTTTGAAAATAGGAAATATTTATCTATCCAAAAATAACAATCGTAGCACCGATCCGGGGCAGCCGTAAGCGACGAACGATGTTCGCGTCAATTACGGCTAATGGAAAACTTAAATTATGATAAAAGCTGAGCGGACGGCGGATGCTGCGGCTCGGATCGGTTCTGGACCACTAATGACGGGCTCGTTGTCTCGCCCGTGCGTTCGCTTGTCGCACTTTTGACTCAATCACAATATACTAACACAACATAGTTACATTTTGAGTACACTTTTTTTTGTTTGTTTTTTCGTGTTAATTCTTTATTTTATTAGCACTTGAAGTAATTTTACCGAGAACTGTATTAGTTTCAACTGTCTTGTATTTTACAAGATTGCTTGGGGTAAAGTAAATAGCGCACTGCAGTGGTAATACCATAATTCACTGCACGTTAAAATTGTGAATACTGTCAATAATAAAAGAGTAAATTGAAACTGAGTTTTGTACTTTTGTAACGTTACTACTCAACCGGTCGTTATAAAATTGCATACACGTTGTCAAGCTTACAAAAAACGACATTTACATCCAGAAAAAAACAGTTCTAGAAGGATAGAAATATAAGTTTTAGGTAGACATTAGCCCGGCGTAACAATCTACATATATTGATACAAAGGAAGCCATAACCAGACTAAAAAAACGATTTTAAAAATAAGACTGCAGAATTTTATTAACGGAGTACTGTTATCAAAAACTTAACAATATGACATCAATATCCAATTTTGAAATTTTCTAGCGTAATCGTATTTACATTGGTGAATAATAGAATATGCGATCATGGTACTACACCAATCTGGGATACAGGTACTACGTTCTCTTGTTAAAGCCTACGGGCGGTCGTCCGTTGTTCGACCGACCTACAAAAGCTCTCTGTCGGGCAGCTTTCAGCCGATTACCCGCGACGGAGCCTAATTTGATTGGCGCTCGCCATCAATTACACCGAACACCGCAGCTTTTTATTTACTGGTGAGTAGTGGTCAGCTTTCGCACAATTCGCGTCGTGGGTTCATGGCTCCTCTTCTGTAAATGTAGTGATTTATTGTATTGTGCTTCAAATTTGCTATTGTTGCTATCTGATTTTGTGTTCACTTAACTAAAGGTAAAGCTAGCTATCATAGCTTAACTAGTCATCTTTTCAGACTAGATAACGATTTGCTGATAACGCTACATTTTATTTTATTTCCTTTGAACGTCCATTGTCTTCAATTTAATGTTTCGGAAATATCATTATAATTTTGTAGGTTGAATAAGGTAGGAAAATAATTAAATTATTCACAATGTACCCAGTAGTATTTGCGTGTTCAGCGTACATCAACAAACCTTGCGATCGTTTTTTATCGATAAGTAACAATACTAACGATTTACGAGTAAACTCTGAGCGCGTTTCAATCTTTTAACACGAATGTTCAATGTTTGTGAGTGCTCACTAAAAATAAATAGTACAATCCACAGCGCTGTCAGCCAGTCAATTTCCTTGATGAATTCACAATTACGGAAATTGGAAGTGCCTGGGGCGGGCGCTGGCCTTCCCCACGCAGGCTCTCAATCAGTTCGCCACATGCTAAATCATTAAATAAATTACTAAATACTTTTGTATGCATGCATTACCAGGTTTTGTATATTATTATCGTAGTGTTGTATCGTTTTATATATCTCTGTCATCGTGTATGGACAGATATGATGAAGAGATGCGTTAAATAGTTACGATGTGAAATTATAACAAACAAATAATATCATTATCGCATGTAAATAACTCCTATAATTTGAATTAATGTGGTACGTGTACGAAAATTTATGCACGGTTAGTCAAGAGTATTAGTTTGATTTATTAATCAAAGCTATTATTTGTTTAGGTCCTATTCCCGTGCATGATTCAACGATGATGACATTTGTGCTGTTTGTGATACTAACAATACAAAAGATATATAATAGCTGTAACGCAGTTTTTTTTTATTTTGATACATGTCACACACTTCAATGCACTCATAAGAAAACAGTACAAAGAAACGAAAAAAAAATATTTTGAAGGATGTGGATTTTTTAATGGTGAAATACAAGTAAACTCGCTTACAAACCACCTGATGGAAACTGGTCACCACCTCCATTAATTAATGTCCATTTGTTCTTCATTATTTTAATGCAACATAACAGAGCAAATATATTCACTTACATGAAACCACTTCGCTTTGTTACATATGTTGCGCGGTTGTCGTAAATGTTTCAGTCAATTGCGTGTAGTCTAATTTGATTCTAGTATCCTTATTGAAATCTTTACTGGCTTCTTTGTTCCATTCTCAATTTGGAGTTCCTTGTAAGTTTACGCATCTCCTTCACGAGTAAATTGCTCTGCTCCGTCGGAGGAGTCATAAAGAAAATTGCTATACAGTTGATAAATAATTTATCTGAAAGCCCGCTCCAGTCACCGAAACATGCCCGGGTAGCAGTGCGTCTACTTCCACCTAATATTACTTTCCTTTTGTACAATTTTGCAACAGGGCCGTTCGCACGTTCCCTTCCCTTTATGGGCAATAAGTGGAACGCAATTATATTTATGGAGGCGAAATGGTTACCAAAACTAATTTTACCGAGTATCGTTCTATGTCGGTACATTCTAACTAATGAGCTACAGCGTGCGGTATTTTATTGGACTTTGATTAGGTTACACCAGTATATGAAATTGCTTTGGGTGTTTTATTGAAATTTGTGTTTTGTTCGTAATCATTAGGAGTAGGTATTAGGTAATTAGTTAAAGCTGTTTTTTACATCCGCTTCTTGGCTAGTCAACTACGAGTTTGCATATTTTATTTTAAGCTAAATATCCAATTTTATACTGATGTAAATAAATGATGACGCTCTTTGTTGCTAATTGGGAGAGTTAGGTATACGGTTTCTGGAACTCTGGTGGCTAATTAGTGTGCGCGGCGGCCTCTTATTACTGCGCTTGGTTTTAATTACCCGCACGAACGAATTCTATAAAGCATTTGATTCCGAGTCTTCATATTATTTAGCAATATTTAATTCTTTATTCATCTTTGAATATTTTATTTTGAACTATAAATGTTAACTTGGTGTTTAGTTGACATTGTAGCCCGTGACAATTGTTTTCAACATGGCCACTGTAATATCCATGAGGTCCGAGTTGTTCACCTTAAATATTCTAATGCGTATGCCATTCTGACTTTAATTATTGAATTAAAAACAAATCTTAGGAGTAGCTTTATAACAGACAAGTAAGATGGAATTGAATGATGATGAGAGAGAAGAATAGTACTTAACTCAGTTGCCTTAGTAGCGAAGCTAAAATTACCCATTGTCATTTAGGACGACATTATAGGAAATCTCGCCGAGCTAGCTAAGGGTTAGACGATGCATACATTATTTATGCAAGCATAGGGAGGCTACCTTAATTAAAGAGATGTCCGCTCGTTAACATGTGCAAATTATCTTGATTGCAATTTTAGTCTAGGTAAGTCTAATAGACAACAATCGATTTTAACTTTGTCAGTAACGAGACCTCATGTCTATTTTATCATCCTCGCAAAATACATTTTTGATAGAAAGCTCGCTAACTGGAATATTAAAATTAATAATAATTGATACTTATTAATTGATTAATTAAACTTTAGTTTGAAAAACTAGAAGTTTATTTCCAAAAGTAATAAAAGCTATCCTGTCTGATTTTTATGCGAAATAACAAAACCTATATGTTTCAGAGAAACTAATCAATAGATAGCATCATAAACAAAACACTGTTAAATATAAATTGACGGACGGCAAATAGCAGTCATTTGTGTCGTCTATGTGTATACGACATCGGCAGAGCAGCGAAATCAATTAGGTTCGTTTGCGAACTGCTCTAATAAATACTGCTATCGTTAATTAGAATCAATCGTGGGATTGCGACGGAGTCTATTCTGAAATCAGTTTCTGCCTGTCGCGTAGGCGAGCCCAACGTTGACAGCAATTGGCTTATTAAGAAAGAAACTAACAAAACGCAATAGCGCGTAGCTCAGTGGAATTAATTTACCCAGTCAGCGTCACCATTGATAGATTTATATGTATGCAGTTTATATTAAAACCCTCGCCTCTTTCTATGTTTTGTTTTCTACATTTGATTTTCGCGCTTTAATATTATTAAATTAAACCTAATTTTCTTTGAGAGAAGTATAGGGTTATGTAATTTATCCACTAAGTCACTATGTTTTACTTTAAGTAAATGTAGCTTTATGTCTAAACAATATTTCTTTGGATTGTGGTCCCGATTAAAGTCGATTACAAGTGAACACAGCTTAGTAACAACTGCTACTGCTGAGGTCAAAATTAACCTTTTTTAACATCCTGGACATGTTAGGACTAACATATATAAATTGAATAATAAGCTTATTTTTATGAGTGTTAAGAAATAACTCAAATATTGTAGAACACGATTAATGTGTGACACCAAGAATACTATTAATTCCATGTGGATTGCAAAATATGTATATAAATATTATTCATAATCATGCCATGCAGCGCCACGGTCGTGCTAACATCAATTAATCTTTCGTTTTGCATCGATTTGAATACTGATTGGAATTACACGAGCGGCAGCTACCTGAATATATAGTATCCATTATTTTGCAATATTGATAGCGTAGTTTGGTTAGAAAATAGAAAAATGTTTCTGGTACAACTTAATTTACATTTGCTACACTGATTGAGTATCTATAAAGCGTGGTGCGCCAATAGTTGCTGTACCCCTTCTTTTTGTTTGAATTTGTTTTTTAAATTGGACTTTTATCATAATTATTAAAAAATGTTCGCCACTTCTGTTATTTCACTTATTGTTAAGTAAAATATCTACCCAGCTCAAAAAATGTAAATATTAAGGTTTCACAGTTTATAAGGAATAGCTGTTCCGAATTAGAGTAGATTGAACCAAGCTTCAATGTTGCATAAAAACTTTTCGGTCGTTATAATATTGAAATATAATAATGTAAACACATCAGTAATATTTTAATTAATCCAATACGCTTTGTGGGTTATGTTTTGTACAATGTCTATCATCGTCATAAGTGCTAAATTATTAATTATGATAGCGATGGTTTCATTTAATTAATAGGCATTGAATTAGGGATTTGTGACGCTAGTTTAATAATATGGTATGGTAAGCATAAAAATGTATTTTTAATAATTAAAGTTGTGAATATTTTTACAATAATTTTATGAAAAATATATATTTGAAAAAAATGTATAACGCATTTGTGTCAGACATACTTAAGTACTGAAACATCATTTTAGCCTAAATTATTTTTCTTTAAAATAAAATAAGCAATTCTTCTTTTGATACGAATTTTATTTCATTTTTAATAATATTTAAGTTCATGTTTCTGCTGTTTAACTGACATCCGAAGTGTTCCAAATTTGTTATTAATTTTGTTTGTAGGTATATAATGATCATGTAATTTAGAAATATTTTAACTTTGAGTTTACTTATAATAAACTAATAATAGTTTAAGAGTGTTACCTTTTCATGCTGACAGTACTCTTTGTCGATAGTGCCGGGCGGGCGCGCACGAGACGAATGAGATGAGGCGGGAGGCTGCGTTATCTGTAATTAGGATCGAGTGCCGGAAGAGCATCTGAGACACTGGGGATATCCGCCTGAATGCTCGTCGTAACATAATTAACTCAGTAAAAATAATAAACGACAATGTTAATGTAAAAACCTTGTGTTTAATCTTCACACATATTCAAAAATCACACATTTATTTATTTATTACTAAATAGGTAGTATATAGGTGCATGATCTTGGACGTATTTTGCGCCCTTAAACAATAAGTAAAATTGTTTATCAATTGCACAAACATTTCAATTCCAAAATATGTTTATCGTCTTTGCAGTAAACAGCGTCGTCATAAATATCAGTGACCTTAATTCCGGCAACCTTAATCAGTATCGAGTCAATAATATTCAAACAAATTCCAGAGAGAATAGCGCTAATGGTTTGTTGTTACTGACTTAGCTTAATTAAACAAGCCGGGAGTCGGCACTCAGACGCATAATACTGCTAATTAAACGCGGGTTTACAGAGATCCGAAAAAGAGCCACTCAAACACGCTTAGCCGGTATTATTACAGTGTATTCAGGAGGCTCGACAAACAGGCCCTCGTCGCAGAGGGTGCTACTCTCAAGTTTCGCGTTTAATTAGACAGATAGAGGCGCGGACGGGCCTTATTAGTATTGTCTACGGAGGCCCAATTAACACTCGGGTGGCGCCGTGGGTGGCTCAGAGTTCGTTTTAATAATCAAGGGATACCCTTGCCTTCGTTAGCCGAATAACAGGATCGGGTTCGAGACTCAAAACTTACATATGCAAATCACTATACCACATCACTTTTAAACCAACTTCGTTTCTATTGCTATCTAAGTATACCATGTTATTCTTACTTCCAAAACATCCTATGTCAATTTATTCTATTGGCATACAATGGTTAGATTTTAAAGAAATGCGTTTTTAATTAATGTGATAAATACAAAGTTCAGTCACCACAATAATAACAAATGAAGTCTGATAACAACACTATTTATACGAGTATTTTTTGCCGTACAGCCGCATCTGATTGTATATATAAGAAGTGCAGGTTACCTTATACAGCCCACGTATATCATGCAACATTGCAATTGAACAAACATATTTAGCGCTATAATGTAATCAGTTATTGCGAGGAAAATAACAAGCGATTGTTCTTCATTTGGATTCCTTTTATCGACTTCGTTGTAATCACTTCACATAGAAGTATTGTTCTCTTTAATTAAAACAGTTGCAAGTAAACGAAGAGCAGCTCCTCTTAATTAATTTGTACGTGAACGCTATCAATTAGTGGCCAGCTTGATGCTAACGACGAGCCATGAGCGTTGTAATGAACCGTGTGTATAGTGAAAAAAAATA
>DWJH01000165.1:0-13147 GCA_018248735.1 Tagiades litigiosa | reverse complement strand
GTATCCACTAGTTCGATACATCCTCGGAGCCTCGCTCTAGTGCGGTTCGTGTAATCTACTTTGTAAAGTGTATATCTAACCCTTTAACTAATTTGAAATGCTGCGTAGTATATTTAGAATATTTAAAATACGCAAATAAACAAAGGTGTAGTGTAGCTTGTGCAGAAAGGTACTGATGGCTCTTGAAGTTTTTAGTGCCTTGGCGTTACTGATGTCATCTACTTGTATTTAAAAGTCTACAGTCGAATACGGTCAAAATTCTGTTTTAAATTACTTTTATTCTCATGAATAATTATTTTCTAAATAGTAATTCTTATTGTGTAGGAAATATATTTTTATAATTAATTATATTAGAATTTATTGAACAGGTAATGTTTGATCCGCATAATAAGATAATAAAACAAATAAAAAAAATAGCTTTTAAATTCCTATTGCTTATTAAAGGTAATGCTATAGTAATTAAGATTAATTAGCCTAGTAATGATACCAATAGGTAGATAAATAAATTATTTTAATAAATAGGAGGATGTTATAATAATACCTATACATAAGTCTGACGATATGTATTGTCGGAATGTCCTTGTACTTGTGTGTGTACTTCGTCCTTGCAAAATGCAATTGGAAGCAAAAATGATAATAATAATAGAAAAAAAATAATTTAATGGTAAATTCCACAGTCAACACTACGTAGTCGTTATAAGATTGATTATGCAATTATAGTTTCATAAAAAAACGAGATGATAAAAATAAAATAATTACGATAATCACATTAAACGTACGTTCAACGTACAATTTATTGGAATGTAGTCATGGAGTTACCTAACAGCGCTCTGATATAATGACACAATTGTGTACGAGGAAACACAAATGTTTTTGCAAACCGTTGATTCATAAGAAGCGTCAGAACAATTGATGTTATGGCCAGTTTTGCACAATAGTACCTTAACATATTTTCCAACCTGCTAGTAATATTAAAAGGAAATATGTAGGGAAATAAACTGAATGCATCTTTTATTAATACGAAGGAATGTCTTCAAGCAACTTTAAATTTTCTTAATTTCCTAAGGACACAATTTTTATAATCGCGCCAAGAGTTACTTAGCAATAGAAGTGTATGACGATGTAACTATTGTTATTTGAATTTTGAATGTTTTATTTCAATAAAAACATTAAAAATATTTACAAAATACTTTATGAGGAACACAATTAACACTATTTTATTAAGATTTTGTGCCCTTCCTTGATCGTTGATACTTGATCGTTATGCTTGTCAATCAAACAATCTTTGTCTAAGTCTTAAGGGATTTGTCGCTAGCAAGGTGCGAGATCGGCATTAGCAATATTAACAAATCAATGATCTTGACTTACTCTGTGACGCAATACATTTTGCTTTCGGTCAATGCCAAAGTAATTGGGTTGCATGGTTCATGATTGTCATTACCATCTAGAGACGCTTGGCCGGTAAACATTTTGCACTGATTTAGCGTGAAGTTTGAGCTATTTAATATGTTGACGTTGGCTCAAACGGAACTAATCTTAGACAACCCAACTGATATTCTAAATGCAAAAGTGTATCTGTTTGTGATACGTCTTAACTCCTCACCGATCGTCAATCATTAACGCAAACGAATCTGCGGTCAAATTATAGTATGTTTTTAGTCACATTTTATTATTGTTCGTCGTTTATTTTGAATATCTTTGTAGTGAATTGTATCGTTATAATTAAACTATTAATTAAAATAAATTAAATTAGGATCCTTATTGCACGTGTACCTACCTCGTAACATGTATAGTAATATAGTCATTATAGTTATACAGTAATTAAAGTCGACACAACTACTGACATTTTAGTTTTCGTTGAAACAATAATAGTAAAGTGGACATGCAATCAAGTATTCCTATCATCTGTTTTGCAAGAACTTTCGGGTCATACATCGTGTGTGAATTATTTTAATTCTCGTTTGTTGTTCGTGAATTCTTTAATACTTCTTATTCGTTTGTATTCGAATTAGTATTTTTGGGACTTTAGTCTTAGATGAAAGTCCAAGTCTAAAATCAATGTTCTTGGAACAATGGTTAATTTACACATTAAGAATATTTAATTTATAAATAAATTATACAATCATGATTTAAGCGTTAGGTTTTTCTAATGTTTTACCTATCAGATAGGTTTTGTCCCGTGAAATTACTTATTTATATTGGAAAGTATGTTCAAGGCATTAGGTGAATACGAAGGCTCATTCTAACTGACATTCGAGAAGATTGAAATGTCTCGCCAGTCTCCTATCTCATGACGTAACGATTAGATGTATGAGTAACTGATACCATTTACCGATTAAGCATTCAGTGTATAGGTGTACGTTTGACTACTGAACTGTTAAGTAATGCTAACAATTTACGTTAATTCTTTGAATGAACTATGATTAATCTTTTTAATTAAAAAAAGAAAAATTGCAACACCTCTTAAAAAAGAAAGATGTACAAAGGGAGGAGACATAGTGCCTGATGATGACGATTAATGATGATTATAGCTAGTTTACTTATAATCGGTACATTATACCCTGACGCAATCCATTCGGTTCAAATGCAACTCCCTGTTTAGTTATCGATCCACAAAACCAACGCTGCTTCGCGCAACATATTTTATACACAAGTAACTAAGCGTATTCATGTAGAAAACTTTTCACATGAAAATTCTTGTCCGGGATTACATCTATTCTCTCTGAGCGCATCGCCTATAATTCAGGACGTGACCTATATTGCGTTTGCGCGCAAAAAGACGTGCGATATATCACATAGTTTAAGTTTATTTGAAGAAATGCATACAAAAACGAATTACGATCAAATTTTCACCACTGGTAAACTACTAGTATACTTAAAAAGGTGATACTTTACCCAGTGAAGTGCATTAATTATAATCTTATTCACGTTTCTTCAAGCGGAAGGCAATGAAAATACACGACACAAACCCTTATCTTACATATCTTTATAGGTGTGATGAAAAGTGTAATAGCTTGTATGTATGTATAAACATTTTATATTGTTTCTGTACTCGTAATGTAAGAAGTCGTGAACGATCACAACGGGAGTTGACATCATTCGGATTTTCTGTCGTATGTACAATGTACATAGTACATATGTATGTGTATGAACTGTTTATTGTACGTCTCTAAAACGAAAGTAATTGTTTTGAAGCCGTTAAGGTTGTGATGTTCAAAATGTATTTCTTTTAGGCGTGCCTTTGTACAAGATTTGAAAGGTTAAACAGTCCCGTTTTCAACCTGCTGTTAGCAATTTGAGTTTTAGTTAGTTTAGTTTTAAGGGTATGATGGCTAGGATTTTTAAGGTGGCTAACTTAAACCTTACAAGGAAAGGAATGCTAAACTGAAGGTTCTTTGTTAAAACTGTAAAGGATATTGAGAAAAATACATTGTAAGTAGTGTTTGGTCATTGGAACGAAGATTGTCAGAGTGTAGAGTTCGAGAAGGTTAGAAGTGGTAGACTCGAGATGGAACGGGACTGGTGGCATCTAACTCCACGGCGTGAGGTGAACTCGGTGCCGGATTGCTTGGCAGCGTCCGATTCGCGGGTTTGTTTATATGTTTGAATTCTATTTTTATATGTGCATGTTTGATCGTTGCATAATGTGTACGGTGATATGATGCGGCTAAACAATTATTGTTCTTATGTGATGATGCTATTTTGTGAATCGATTTAAAGCGTTTACGACGGTCTAAGCGAAATACTACTCATTAAATCGTTACAAGATCTTTGAAGTAACATGTAAAAATCTTTTTTGGTGTGCAATAAAGATATAATAATACAAAATGTATTGTATTGTAAGACGAGAGTGAAGCTTTGCATCGATATTCTTTCACAACGTTCCCGTAAATGTTCACTAAGAACGGGATACTCCTATCCAAAGGAGACTTTTATGCGAACGAATATGCGGGTGTCATCTAGTATGTAAAAGAAATCTAATATGGCAGATATTTAGATCCCTTGATTCATCACAAGGTCTCTGAGCTACGCCCTTATTGACTTCTGGCATAGTTAACCTTTTGGCGACGCAGGAAGCAACTAAAACGGCTTTTGGGAAAATTCTAATCAAACTAGTTTTTATGTGAAAATAGTATTAGTCGAATGTAAATTTCTTACATTCATTATTTTAATTACAGTACCTTTGTACTCTATTAATAAAACATTATTTTGTAGCATATATAGATGAACTTCATAAATGAACTACATATTCCAAAGGTCAAAGAACAAATAATAGTGGTACCTACGGCTATTATACTAGAAGTTCCGGTTTGATTTAAGGTCTGATACAGACTGTGTTCGTTATGACTGGCAGTTATTACTTCGGACTAGCGCGTATGTCCTCGTACCAACATGTTATTGCGATTGTATAGAGAATTTTGCCCGTACCAATATTTCAAAGGCAAGGCCAAAAACATCGTTATTTTTATTAAAAAGATTATTTACCTACACATGTTTTATTGGTACTTAGTTAATTCTATTGCAAATTACTTGCTGTTTTAATTACAAAGGTCAAAGCCAAACATCACGACACTTTCAGCCAGGTTGTTTAGGGCAACTAGGTACCCAGGAGTAGTAGTAGGAGCCTGCAAATAGGACAATTTGATTGGTTACTTTCTCTCTTATATAAGTAATTATATTCTTAACTCCATTACTGAGCAATCGATTGAGGCACTTTTTAGTACTTGTAATATGGAAGCCGAAGATTGGCTGTCACCACTTCATTGCCATTGGTATTAAATGCAAATTGGATAAAAAAATAATTTACAACATAAAATGCTTCAGAGAAGACGATAATAATTCAATATCACACAATAGACGCGCCACGATGTAATTATTATGGAAATCACGTCTGTTTGCATAATATCGCGTCACAGCCGAGCCCCCGGCTTGCCCCGAATACGGCCGATTGAGCCTCATTTGAATATTGTCACTTGGTTTTCTGGTATTTTACAACATGCGTACTTCACGACTAGTAATGGGATTGCTTCTAGTTGTTCTGTGTAAAGTTCTGATTGGATTCCCAAATAATTTGTAAATTATTTATTATATAGATGATAATTTGTTTTGTGTTTATGCTACCTACCAGTGTTATTGCAAGGAGTTTAAACGTTATTCTTTTTGTATAGGCTCGCTATTTACATTATTTGCTTCTCGATACATGTCTATGTAAAAGTAACACTTTAATATGTAAAACCCTTAAAATTTCTGTGTTTCTTTCAAATATCCATCCGAAACGATCAATGTTAGTAATAAATACGGGATCTTGGAAATTATTTAACGTTTTTCTTGAAATCCCGGTTTACTTTGAAGATTAATTTAGAAATTTGCCATAATTTTTCATTTTATGATGCACTATGTAGTGCCCAATAAAGTTCAAATATTCATTTTGCACAACACTATTAAATCGAGGGATTCAGTAAGCATAAACTCACGGGTATTCTCGGCGTTTCGCCAAACGTGGAAAGGTAAATATTGAGAAAAGCGGAACGGCTTTAATGTTGGAAAATTATATTTAATATTGAAAAGGTGAGAGTTGGAAGCAATTTTCGCTCCTATTCGACTTTGACTGCCTTGTTTATTCAGCAATGTTTCGTACGTTGGTTATACCTTTTTAATAAATCAATATTGTTGCGTTCCCCCTTCGTCTCTCGTTTCTTTACAAAGACACGCGTTATTTTATTTTAAGGATTCGTCGTCCATATTGTTGAGCTAACAACGTTACAAAATTACTGTATATAATTCTCTTTTTTCATCTTCTAACAGCGTTGCTCTTATTTTATTAAGGGTTCGGCCTTCAGCTTGGTCTTTGACTGATTTTGTCTGTTCTTCTGTATCTCATCTAAGTCTTTACGATGTACTCGAAACTGAATGTTAATATTACATAAAAATGATTTCTTCGTATATAAAAGTAATATACGACGACATCATTTTACATCAATAGATGTATAATAAATGTTAAGTTTTTAGGTCTATGATATTTGTGAGAGTTATTAAAAAAAATTACGCCATAAAACTTAAGCATAAAAAAACGATTGGCTTATCTTTTGAAATTAAAAAAAAACTATGACTTACTTACTATATGGCTCTATTTGATATTGTTACGGCTGACATTGTCTAGCGTGGGTACTAAATACTAGTTGAACTGCATGGCCTTTTTTTTGCTTTGGTACGAAGATAAAATATTCGTTCATTACACAACCTTAACATTGCTCTAGATTCTAGAACAAGTAAACGACATAAAGCATTTTCCAAGTTCAAGTCGCTCGTCTCATAAAACTAATTGATCACCCGTTAGCAATGAGACGTAAAATGGTTTTTATTCGACGCGCACTCGCCATTCACTATATAAATTACGACTGTTTTACTTTTTATAGAAGTGATCTGTGCCTTTTAACTATAACATACTTACTTTTATGATGAATCGGGCAATAAAAAAATCAACATTTTTGAGAAAATACTTTTCGACAGATATTTACAGAAAATTTTCTTGAGTTTCCCATTATGTATAAAATATTTTATGTGGCTTTGCATAATTATTATATTTTAGATAATTTTAAGATTTGGGTCACTTCGAAAGCTGTGTGTGTCCCATACCACGGATATCTGAGGTGACTAACTCATACACACTTCATCAAAGCTGTGTCCGAGACTTCAAATATGACGATCGCCTTTCTTGAGTATGTCATGAACTTCAGTAGTCCCTTAACATTAGGTAAACTGATCGTTTACTATGTTTTTCAATTAAAATATTGTAATGATCGTCGTGTCGTTGCCGTATCGTGTTAATGTGATCGTCAAGTAAAAGGTCGTTTCGGAGCGGCTGCCTTCGCCGTGTCACGCTCACAGCTGACTGTCAGCTGTTGTAGCTTCCGGAAGGCACCGTTCTTATTCTTGTCATGACGTCAAGGTGTACTATTAACTTATTAGAATTTGACACTCTGGCTAGATAAATTAATTAATAGTACACTATTTTTAACCATTATCTATGCCTGTGTAAGTTCACGTTTTTGTGGTTTGTTTCACCAGCCGCGTCACAGGAAATTCTAATACCGAAATGTGAATACAAGGTGTTGTAGAAAAATAGTAATGCTTGAAATTGAGCTAGGAAGTACATTTGTTTTTCTTCCACCAGGGTATGGCCTTCTCGATTGACGAGAGGCAGGCGTTGGGTATCCACGGTCTTCTTCCCGCTAGAGTCAAGAGCCAGGAGGAACAGGTCGATCTCTGCAAGCTATCCATCGAGCGCTATGAAAACCCACTCAATAAATACATCTACCTCATGGGACTGCTCGTAAGTAAACTATATTAAGAACTCAAAGGTTTAATTGATAGAATCGTTATATATTTTATAGCAGCAAAATGGTAAATGTTAAGTAAATTGATACTTGGATTTGGCAGCGTCAGAGAAATCAACATGCGCGTTCGCTTTTATAGGAAAATTATTTTGCGCCTTCCTTTGTAGTTACATGGAATTGTACTCCGGGAAACTCTTAGGAAATTCTCCAGAGATTTAATTTTTACCTTCCTCCTAAAGGAAGGAAGTAGAAAAATTTTATAAAGTTTTAAACTCCTAGTTGTAGACTATTGTAGGATCAAATAGGTACCTTGTCCGTGGATGATTTCCATAGTTCATTAAGAAAGAGGTGATGATGGCGCAAATTTAAACAATGTGACAATATAAAATCCAAAACCAAACAGCCTAATCTATCACATGATAGTTATGACAAAATAACAAATGTGACTAACTAATAATATTTACTATTCTTATCTGTTTGTAAAATTACATATCATGCAAAAACTAAGTAGTTAACACGATTCATTATTTCTTTTGATCATTCGAAATAACAAGTAAAGTGTAATCATTAGGTGTCTTATAATTTACGTAACCACTTTCTAAGGCTTAAATATAAATAATTCGACCTCGAGCATTAATACGCTTAGTGTTCAAGGTCGGTTACTTACACCATATCGGAGCCACACACATCACCGTTAACAGTGTGTACACGTATTATTGACGTAATTTGTACCTAATTTTCGAGTACGATGAACTTTTGTACCATTAAAAAGATTTTTGAAGTATTTTATACGTACCTCGAAAACAGATGGAATTCTTCACCAGTTTCTAATTTACTGTTTTAATTTTAATAGTTGTGTAAGTATTAAGTTGCTTAATTATGTATGTGTGATTGGTACCCTTAAATATTGGTATTCATTGGTAAATTGTATCTATATATAGATGGTAAAAATCAATGCGTCAATTGTCCTGTGAATGGTCGTTCACAGCTGCTTTGCTTGAGGTATAATTTGCTATTCCCTTAAATGATGATTTCCCTTATGCTCCCATATCTTTCCAACTGAATTTGAAACACAAGTCGGAAAAAATGTTTTACAATAGAAACAGACTCTTCCTACAGAAACACAACTCAGAAAAATGGCTTTATAGCAGAAACAGGTGTGGTGGTGGTACTGATGCCGTCGAGCCAGTATACTCCAGGTGGACACGATGTGTCGGCTATATTCAGTCTTGTTACGAGGCTAATCTAGATTTGCAACTAATCAAATCCCATCGGCGTATGACAGGATCGCAACGAGCACCTGTTCTACCGCTTCGTCGGCGAGAACGTGGCTGACATGATGCCCATCGTGTATACGCCGACCGTGGGCCTCGCGTGCCAGAAGTATGGGCTGGTGTACCGCCGGCCGCGCGGCCTGTTCATCACCATACACGACAAGGGTCACGTTTACGACATCCTCAAGAACTGGTGAGATTATGTTTTATTTATTTTTAATAATAGATGGGTCAGCGGCTGACCACGGCAACACTCGATGGTAAGTGGAGTGTGGTATTGTTGTTTGCAAGTGAAATTGCAAGTGCAAATAATATTTTCAAGTATTTTGACAACAGTACCTTGAATTACCTTAAATAATTTTTTTTTAAACATTAACCGTAGTGGTGTCGCTGTGGCGTAAGGCTGTGGTGAATAAGAATTGTTGTGTGTTGTCGGTTTTTTTACAAACTGCCGAGTCACTGCTTGATGTATATTCTCGAAGCGTCTTCCTTGTAATATTCCGCTATGAGTCACTTCTCATTCAAATCTGACTAGTAGATTACCCATATCAAAAATGCCTTGATGTTACGTCATCATGAGAAATACCAGGGCAAAGTTTAACGTCACTGTTGCTTGCCAAATAATTGTTAATTTAAAACAATTGGTACAGTTTATATAGATATTGCTCCTTATCAAGGATTTGATGGATACAGCGTCGTAGAAGTGTCTTTAAAGAATTCATGAAATAGTATTTAACGTATTACATTGCGTTATTAAATATAGTCTTTTATGTTTATAATATTTTAGCAATTGTACCATATTTGATATAAGAATATATACAACAGAAATAGGAAAAACTAACGCGGAAGTTGAGTGAGTAACGCGTTTTTAACAGGAGTTATTTTAATTGGCAGGCCGGAGACGGATGTACGGGCTATCGTCGTAACCGACGGGGAACGTATCCTGGGTCTTGGAGACCTGGGCGCGTGCGGCATGGGAATTCCTGTGGGCAAGCTGTCTCTCTACACCGCGCTTGCTGGCATTAAACCTCATCAGTGCCTGCCCATCACTCTTGGTAAGCGTTCTAATTGCAAATCGGAAAAATGTTTTGCAAGTCAAGTAGGACGATTGTCATATGTAAAGTATTTCACACTTGCATTGCTTCTCTTGGGGACTTAATTTCACCCACACCTTAATTCTAACTTATCGTTTCCGACCGTGCAGCCAGTTACATTATGACTCAACCCCTATCCTATCCAAAATCATTCGAAAGTGTAATAACGGTTATAATTTGATTACGGACATAAATTTGTATTTTATCCGATAGTTACGGTTACGAAGCTCCACAACAGCTCCGTTACTTATCGAAAGTGTGTTCTGCCGTCAGATGTGGGCACGAACACGCAGTCGATGCTGGACGACCCGCTGTACATCGGGCTGCGGCAGCGGCGCGTGCGCGGCGCCGCGTACGACGAGTTCTTGGACGAGTTCATGTGCGCGGTGGTGCGCCGCTTCGGCCAGAACTGCCTCATCCAGTTCGAGGACTTCGCCCTCATAGACTAAGATGGTGTCAACCTTGACATAACCAATCCAAAATCTCCACGTGGCTAAAGAATTTTTCACTTCAAAAATTGAAATAGAATACGGAACCCATCTTGTAAGAACCTTACCGGCTCCATGATACTTTTATAGTTTTTGTAACGGTGCAGTGTAAAATGCTGCAATATAGAAGGCTGTTTTTATTTCTGAGGGCATCTTTTCATTAATGATGCGGGAAATAAAGAAATTGCATCCGTATTTAATCTGTACTTACTAATATATAAAGCACAAGAGTATGTTTTTTTGTTTAAACGGGATAAACTCTGGAACTCTGAACTCTGGAAGTCGGAATAAATTTTTTTGTATATAATAGCTAATTTCTTGAGGAAGGCTATAGGCTATAACATTACAATAAAATTCTTTACAGGTCAGCAAAAATAATTAATAGCTACAAATAAAACGTAAATCCGTGAATCAATGACGCGGACAGCTGATTAATCAATTATAATTTAGTTACTAATTGATACGGCAGAAAAATGTTTGCTGCTGTTATCGTTAATATATTTGTACAATTAACGAGCTGAATATTACAATACAACCTGCAGAAACGCATTGCAATAGAAATAGATACTAGTTCTGACTACGTAGCGCCTAGATAGACTGTATTACCATTAAATTCTTTGAGTAAATAGTAACAATACATAGATGTTTAGTTGACAGAGCTTTGACATCGATATCCCATAATTTCGCATTAACGTCAATATGGAATGAGTTATTGTCATACCCAGATGAATATTTGTAGCTTCGTGAACATATTACTCTGTGTTAGAATCATATATCATAATTTATCGCAGAAAACTTAATTTACAGGAAAACAATAATAAGTTTCATACAATACAATAGAAATCTATTCTTTTGTCTTGCTCTAATTTCCAAGATATGGGTAAATATCATGGGCTGTCTTCATGTTTTTGAAAGTAGTTTAACAAATTCGGATCATCAAAGAACCGATTTCTTATATGTACTAGGTTTATCTTAAAACCGCTATCATAAAAATTAATTTTGTTAAATCAGAGTAAATACCTTATATCTAATTTTACAATTCGAAATAGATCCATTTCTTATAAGCGTAACATGCTAGTATTGGACAGTTCAACATTAATACAGCTAAACCAAAACGAAAACACGAGAATAATCTAGAACGTTCTATTCTCCTTCGTCCGATGACTCTAATTGTTCTACGCCAAGTCTACGATCGAACGCGGAAGCGTCGCACGTAGGTATACTGCAATGCTCCTACGAATTCGGCTCTCCACACCAACGCGAGTTCATCAAAACAAACGCACACTAGCGCAGCTCGTCTGCCGAATTACACGCACACACCCACGCGAAATAGCTACGCGCTATGTGAGTACTCGCGTGTCTATGTGTGCGTGACTGAGAGGGAGAGTGTGACGAAATTTCACTTTCCGTTTTGGCAACGTCGCACTACGCCTCCCCGTTCGTCGACATTTGAAAGGGGGTGGGTGGCTAGTTCGGCTTTGAAACCGACGTTTTTATTGATGCGAACGCGATTCCTAAATGCCGCTTCTAAGCGAAGACACTACGTTTGAACTCGGAAAAGTTATCAACTCATAATCGGCTAACTTTAGAATTTGTTTGTTGCGCATATTTTATTTATATTACAACAATTCGGCATGCTCCCGCTTTAAGATAATGCTTTGTTTACACTAGTTTGTGTTAACGGTATTAGAAAAGAGCGTGGAGGTGGATAGAAAGGAAAAGTTATAGTAAACTAACGGTACAATGTGTGGGGCATTTCAAATACCCACTTCAAAGCTCAGACGATTCTCGGAAGTGTCATCCTCAAATGTGCGAAAGGGACACTCGAATGTTGTCTCCCTCTCACGACTATCGACTCACAAAGGGACGCGAGCAGAATACTTTTCGTACATTTTACACTTTTATAAATTCTATTCGCGAATGTTAAATTGAAACGGATGATCCTCTTTCTCTTTCGTTTATAAAATTCAAAAAAATAAGTTGTAGTAAAAATGAATTAAACCCGGATAACCCGTGGCAACAACTCTAATTAGATTTTGATCAGTTAATTTTCGACTATTTATAATTTCTTTTTAATCGAGAGCTTTAAACTTCAAAACAATGTTTGCATAAATATTTCTGATCAGAAACTACAAGAGTTAATAAATCCGAGTAACCGTCAAAAGCACCTATGTAAAAATATTTTATCATGTATATAGAGATGATAATTGCTTAAAAAATTTAAAATTCCGAGGTGTTTTATGACTTTTTAAGCCCTTATTAAAGTTCTGTAAGAATATTACTTGGGGTCATTATACGCGATGGATAGTTATGCAAATTCAATACTGTTAATTTTCACAAGACAAGCATCTAGATTACTATCGAACATCCTTTAACAGCTACAACACAAGCGGAACTACTGTGTATGATAGTTGTTTTAATTCAATAAGTTCAGAATTGCATCACCAGTTGTCGAATGCAAATAAGCCGAAAAATCAGAACCGAATTTCAGAAGATTTAACCGGATTTGTCCGTGATTACAACAGGATTTAACAGTAGAAACTCCACTTCAAAATCTATTACATTTCTTGTATCTATACTATTTCCCAAATAAAATATTTTTCCTTCCAATTATCGCATAGGTATGCGGAACATTTTTTAATTCCAAATTACTTTTTTTTTATTCTCCTGCAAACATTTGATACAAAGTTACCACTATATACAAGTACAATTAGGCCACTTGTGTAATTTTTGAGGTCTAAGTTGATCCAAATATTCTAAGCATGGACAAGTTTTTTTATTCAGTTGAGAGTAGCAAACGAGCGTACAGTTCATCTGATGTTAAGTGACAACTACAACCCATGACAAGTGTAACTCACCTCAAACAGGACGATTATCTTATGAGAGACCGTTCACAGCTGCGTTGCTACTCGTGAGGACTAAGTTGTTCGCCTCAAATATCCTGGGAATGTGGT
>DWJH01000164.1:0-13155 GCA_018248735.1 Tagiades litigiosa | reverse complement strand
GCGAAGCTCTGCCCATCCGAGAGACTTGCAGTTTTAATTCTGGCCCACCTTCTTTGCTTCATAGCAAATGAAGGTGTGGTGGATTTGACGCGTCAAGCCCGTGTAAGCTCTATAACTGACATCGTTTCTTATTCTGAACGTTTTTATGCTCTAATACCCGTGGACTTATTTAGGGTTTTACTGGTAATATTTATGAAAAATTAAAAGTTCTACGTTGTTTATGGCGAGTGTAAGCCATCAGATACTTACGAACAAATATTTATTTTACCGAATTTATTAACAGATGAGTATTTAAGCAATACCTTTAAACTAATTTGCCGCTACATCTAGATAAGAAATATTTAAAGACCACTACTATCGGTTATCGGACAGCTATTTGTCACATAACAGTTGTGCGAGTAAGTAGCATGATGTAACGTAGTTTTTAAAAATTAGGCAAGAGCGAGTAGGGCTCGAGTGATTGGTTCAGTATATTGTTTCTTACAAGAGTGGTGGTAGAGTCTATAAAACTTGACGGGGTCAGTACCACCGCCACACCTTTTTCTGCTGTGAAGCAACTTTTATAAGTTGCGTTTCAGTCTGAAGGGTGTGGGTGCCCGCATACCCATGATATTTGAGGCGACCAACTAAGTCCTCAGGAGTAGAAACACAGCTTTGACCTGCCTATCTATGTCGATCGTCCTATTTGAGGTTGCAGTTGTCACTTAACATCAGATGAACTGCACGGTCATTTCCTACTCTTTACTGAATAAAATAAATAAAAATAAAATATAAATAGATAAGATTCCTCCAGAGGAATTTTTGCAGTGCTATGAGTTGGGTTCAAGGTCCACAATGAGATCTACAAAGCCTCCAGGGATTAGTAACGCCTTTGATGTGAACTATATGTTCATAGGGAATGGACATCTTCATTTTTTGGTACACATTCAAAACTGTTTGACAAATTATATTACTGAAAAGAATGAAAATAAAATATATAAAAAAGGAATATAAACATTAAAATTACAAAATAAAATAAAAAATTATAAAAACAAAACAAGTAAACTGTATTATCGTTTCTATTATCTACAGTACTACTGGAACTATTAAAAAAATATATTTTTTGGTATGAACACTAAAATCCAAAATTAAATTTTTTACTAAGAACGCCTAATCAGAGCATATCTAAAGCCTACGTAATATAATTATGATAATAATTTACTAAATACCCGCAATTTGATCTGTTATCAAGTTAAGTCTTAAAAATAATCGCATGATCCTGACAAATATATAATTAACGATTACACTGACAACGAATACTTAGAGATATACAAATATAAAAATAATTTATTTTCTGAAGATTATTACAATATTTAATGTCAAGGTCGTAATTAATAGCTTTAGCTTTGATCAAGTTAAAAATGCGATAACATATCCAAATCATTAAACGTTGCTAAGAAGTTAATTAGTTAAAAATATCGAAGGGTGACGTTTTTAACATACTTAGCTTCTCTTATGTGTATGAATGTAAGTATGTAACGGAATCTTTAATAGTAAATAACACATAAACGTACGTACAACTAAAAAATGTTACATACACGGATTCGAAAATTTTGTTGTGTATTTTATGTACAGGTCATATTGCAAAAACACTATACAAAATAGCCAAGATAAAGAAAGCCTTGGAGTATTTATTATACCGTCATAATCCCGCCCCTGGGACGGCACCCTTAGATGAATTAAAAACAAACTGCTCGCGTGACTATAACAATATGGCCGCTGCCCTGATTCTTCGATCAAGGGTAAAAGCATCTGGGTGACAGCCGTGTAATAAATTATATTTCGCTACCGTTTAATGAGGTCATAGTTGTTTCTTTTTTTTTCTAGTGACAGTTGCCATTTTTTTATTAATAAATGGTGGTAAAATAAGGCAACAATTTAAATCTCATAGATTTTATAGCTGGTAACATTATATTCCACGCTTTGTTTTAATTAAAAATAACAACAAATGTTTTCTTCGTGTCAGTACAGACAAAAATAAGTCTATATATACGCCTGATCTTGACTAAAGTTATTTTCGACCAGACACCAGAGGCTGTATGAGCAATCAGACGGCATGAAGTAAATAAAAAAATTATTACGTCGTAAAATGGACGCTCTCAATTCGTACAGTTAATTTCCCGCCATCTTCGTTTTATGAGCGGCATTAACTGAGTTGCCATGTGTCGCTCGTCGATTGAGATATAATCTTGGATATGGCGATAAGGTTTATATCGAGCTTCTAGATACCGTTTAACAACGTAACTTATAGGTCTTCACTATCCGGGAAACTTAATTATTTACTGAGTTAAGGTCAATGTTATAAATTATTGTATTGTCATCGTATCAAAACGTATGTGGAATGTAAAATTGTACCGACATTAAAAATTTGATTAACATTACGTTTCAAGATTCACATACTCGTACATAGACAAGCCTGTGGTAAAAGAGTTAATTACAATATTATTTGTTTTTCTCATCTCAACGGTACATATCAATCCCAACTTGATTAGCCTGGTGGACTGTCTTAACTGTCAGTACAAGAGCAGACGTGTGCTCAGTAATGGGCCAGCGATGATGAGTCACATTATTTAGAGCGCCATATTAAGTGCTATACAAGTACTTACTTTATCAGTGTCAAATTTAACGTTTAACTTGCTTACTCTTATCACCGAATATAACACTCCTGTGTACATTTCCACTCCTGCTCTATTTACGCGAAGTTCAATTTAGTCGCTTAAGGTTCCAACAAAAAGGTTAGATTGAAATTCGCTATGATATATGTCTAATTTAAAACCGATTGCGAAAAATAACAACTATAACAGTTATTATATAAACTATAACAATAAGAATTGTTATTGCGTAGTTATTATACAACATGTATAAGACTGGATATTTAAAGTCGATTTAAAATGTTTTATAGAAAATTAGTATATTGCACACTTATTACGTCTACATAGATATCAATTTTAGTATTTCTATTGTTACCTTGATACCAAGACAACTGTGACAACATGGCATCAATAGCCCAGCTAAATGGTTGATCACTTGATTAAATCTAAAAATGTACGTGCCCAAGTCTTATCTTTTCTGTCACTTCACCTACATGCTAACATTTATCAACTTATTTACGGGACAAGATCAAAAGTCCCTCAAAAATTGCAAGTGCCAATATCTACATACCGGATCCGCTGATTTCCGATTACAATTTGGCCGAGCGCCCAAGTCTTGCCTAGACGACACCAAGACATACATGCGTCAATTCTTTTTCTAAACTACGTCATTTCAGTTCTATTACTAGATCAATTTTTTTAAAGAACGGCGCCGTCTAGAGGAGTCTAATGTTTATTCTACAAGACTTTTTATATATAAAACGATAACACGAGAAAGTAATTCATTTTGTATAATGTAACACTACCATAAAACAGTTTGTCTTGGGCAGTTACAACCGCGTTGCTACTCCTAATAACTTTAGAAATCTTACTAATATTTTGGCTATGGAAACTCATAGATCCGACGTACAAAGATACAACGAATCATTGTCTTATACTAGGGGACTCCTGTGATTAGTCTTTACTCCTAAAGTAGGTAACCCAAATATCTTGAACTAAAATATAAACAACACGACATAGTTGCTTTACTGTAGAAATGGTGGCGGCCAGATCCTGTTAAGCCGGGAAAGACTTAAACCATAAATAAATTTAGTCGCATTCCATAAAACAGTACCGACGTCAGTTCGGTATCTTAGTGTCATTACCAGACAGTCGCCTCCGCGAATGCATTCAAAACGTTGCCAACTCGGCATTACGTCAGATATCAATCTGTGCTACCGTGGAGGACACGAACAATGTGATACTTGATTCAATGAATTCCTCGCGATTCTGTGAATCAAATATACGTCAGGTATCGACTTTCCCTTGGGTATACGATGCCAACAAATCACAAGCAAGCAATTTGCCTCCCGAGAGTAACAACGCAGTTACGAACGACTTAAGTAGGGCTGTTAAATAATCTGTGGAAGGTTAAAAAAAAGCTTTGACCGAGCTCAGAAATACATTAGAGAAATTTCAATAAGTTGTAGTGAACCAAAAAATTTACAGATAATTTAAAAAACATTCAACATATCAAATACTGTATTTGCGGGAAGTTTGCAAACGAATGTATTTGCTTTGAACTTAAAAGGAAATGTATAAACAGCATATTTGCTTGGGAATCAATTACTAACATCATATTTGGGTACTGCTTATCTCATCAAGCTAAATCAACATATATAGTGATACGGATATAGTGATATGTACAGAATGTCTAAAACGTTTATAGTTCATCGGAATATAAGTAATGTGATATAATTAAGCGGTAGAACTAATCCAAGATTGATCTGAAAACACCCACCTAATCAATCCACAGGAGTCCAAAGATTTCTATGCTCATTCTTCTCAATGTTCCCAATAATCATCATCTCAACTACCTATCTATATAATAGATAGAATCGTTCCTCTCCTTTATACGTAGACCCAATGTTTAAGGTAGACTCCATGTCAACACGACTTCTTACAATTCAGTGCTCAGAGTGGTACTGTTAACAAAGAACATTGCAAATACCGATTTCAATGACCGTATACGAGTGGGATTGTTGCAGACAACGACATCGAATGACGTCACCCACCATTGACCGCAGCCAACAGGCCAATGCCAGAATTAATGAATCGCCACTTGCACTCTCTGCCAACGCTGCTATAAGCCTATAGCTGACATTAAATGATTATCCATCCAATAGAATTGGTAACAATTATTTAATTGCATGACAGTATTGAGCCATACATCTATAGCACTAGATGTCGTCAGAAGTTAAGAAAACAGTTAAAAATTTAGTAACTCTTGGTTTTTTTTAATTGTAGTCAGATTGTCTGGCATATTTTTCTGATCTGAACTTGATCGATTTAACTGTCGCCCATGAAGATTATAACGAATCTGCAACAAGGTCTCTAATTTAACGGGGAATTAAATCAAGAATTATTTTCTGGTAAAACTAGCAGACGCACGCTACATCCTTCACTATTGATCTAATATATTTTCCTCTAGAATCACTATGTATTGATGAAACGCATTTTAATCTGTCGACTAGTTTAACCCTCCCCGGTTCTTCGGGACATATTGACCCAAAACGGAAACTTAAACCTAAAAGTCTCAATTATTCCTTAAGTGTTTACTGTATATGAGGAACCGAGGAAGGTTAAAAGATCCGAGTGTCCAGACTGCGTAAAGCATTTTTTTAATAATATGTAGAGATATATAGTCATGGGGCGAAGCTTCAATGAAAAAAATCTTACGCAACTTAATTTAAAATTTAATGGCATGTATCTTCAGCCGCTTCCATAATTATGTCAACACTTACAAGAGTGTTGTTTACAGTGCGTTCCCATTCTATAAGTCATTGCGTTCAATTACAGGGTAATCGGAGCCGATTCATCGCAATTGGCGCTCGCTAGCAAACGGACAGATGGTATGTTTTTTGTGTCTTCGATGTGACACGTATAGGGTTAGCATAAAATGAAGATGACATTTAAGGCCTAAAGCCACTGGAACTGATGAATAAATATTTTTGGCAATAAAGTATTCGTAATTTAGATTATAACAGACAGATTCTGTTTGTGTTTAACCTGCTTTTTGTTACAAATAGCACACAAGAACAGCTATTAAGACACGAGTAATTTGCCACAGGTTAAACATATTGTTTTAAAAAGACCTGGATACATTAAGGAGTACAGTTCGTCCCCCTATCATATGGATTGATGACCTGAAGAAGACAACGGGATCCAGAAGGCTCAGCGCCGGACGAGTGGCGGCGACTTGAAAAAGCATATTATAGCTGGTACAAAGAAGAAACAGTTACTATGATGGTACTGGCCTCGTCAACGATAGATATCCACCACAAAATAGTTATGTATTTAGAATCTCAATTTTCCTTATCATTCTCTCGTATTCCAATGTAGCATTGGAATTGGAATAAAAATATGGATTGTACACCGCATGAGAAGCCAGGAACAAAAAGTAAGGTACATGAAAAAGTGTGAAACACCCATCGGCCTCTATTAGACCAATTAGCAGCGGCAGAGAGTCGTTTACGAACGGTATTCGGCCACTGTTTTTGCAGTCCTTGGAGCGAGTGACGTCACTTGTTTTGTATTTTAATCAAACTGGCAATTTATTACCCAACTGTAACACGAACATTGTGTCAACGGCTTCGTACTATCTTACTATTGTACATGTGGCTTGTTCCGCCTTCTTTGGTTATTATTTTTAGTATAACGTCAATAAGTTGCTTGTAACATCAATTTTCTAAGGTAATCCTACAAATTGATACTGAAAATTCGATCATTCGAATGTTTATGTTTAAAGAATTATAAATTACAGCTGTTTAGATATTAATTGGTTCTAGCGTGGATAGAAAACTTCTTACAGTTGCGAGAATCCATCCAAAAAATATGAGCCAAAGCTCCATGGTCAAATTCTACCCCACACTCATTTTAACGTGAGATAATTTGCAGAATCCTTAGACACAAGCAATACAGCCGACTAACATCAAACAGGCACTGATACAGATAGGTTACGGTACTTTTGGGCTTAATACAGGTTAATGCAAACGCCTAAAGAAAATTCAGCCATAAAAAAATTATTTATAGCCGGCAACGCACTTGTGATTCCTCTGGTGTTAGACGTGTCCATGGAGGCGATGACCACTTACCATCAGGTGGCTCGTTTGGTTGTTTGTCGGACCTATAAAATACAGGTTTACTTTGAAGCAACATCCAAAGAAAACTTCAGCCATTAAAAAGTTCTTCAATGCCGGCAATGCACTCATGATTCCTCTGGTGTTACACGTGACTATTGGCGACATTAACCAGTTACCATCAGGTGGCTCGTTTGCCTGTTTATCGGACCTATGTATAAAAAAGCAAGCTAGAACTTTCTGGAATACAGTAAAATAGACACGTATCGACTGATATGCAAATCAGTGCGTGAAATTTCCGCACTGACAACGTATCACGTGTCGTATTGCCGGGCAGTGGCGGCCGTCGAAAATTATATTGTAAGGTCACGTACGAAAGTATTCGTGTGTCAGTTATGTAGCGGGACGAAAAGTGTGACGCCATCGCTGTTATTGGTGCGATTAAACAACTATGTCATTTTAAAATAAAATTTTCTTTAATATTTTTCAGTGATGGTAGAGTCTACGCAGGCTTACCGGGGTAAGTACGTCCACCACGTGCCTGTTGTATAGCAGCTCTTGCAAGTTGTATTTCAGTTTGAAGAGTATGGATGCCCTGACTTGAGGCTACGAACCGAGACCTCAAAAGTAGCACCGCAGCTGTGACGTCATAGTACAATTAACCTGTTAGAGATGGACTGCAGGTGAAATGCAAGCTCGTTTGATGTTCTCATTACAATAAAAAAAACTAATAAATAAAACGCCTCAAACAGTCGATGGGAACTTTTGTGCGTGTCCGCAAAAACTTATGCTATTTCAAATGACCCATTTTAACGTTGAAGGGGCAGCATAGTCGTGACTGACTTTAGATATGTTTAGGACTATGAAATGTTTGAGATAGGTAACGATTGTTATGGGCTGCTTTAGTCACTAAACATCAGATGCTCGTTTGCTACTTGCTGTCAATAAATAATCCAAACTAAGCCTAGTAACTGGCTACCTCTATCAATAGAAAGAGTTCTGTTAACTCGCATGACGTACTGACATACATGCAAACAGAACGTCTCAAATATACATGCGTTTGATACGTGTACAGGACATATCCGACATCGCCTGAAGGATGGTTACGTGTCTCGACAATGATCGCGTAAATTAATCAATATTGTGATAAGGAGATAAAACAACGCGTGCGATTCAAGTTCACATAGGAACCGGCAACCACATGTTCCAAAGCAAATATGTTTCAGTAAATAGTAAACGAAACGCACGTTGAATAGTATACGTTATGAATCATGGGCGATGTCTGAAAAGATTGAGAATCTCCATGTTATTTGTCCAAGATTTTCTTTGTTGGTATGAAAGATTGTTTCTAATGTTCTGAAATTTCCGTAAATTTGTTTTCGAAATATTGCGCACGGAACCATGTTAATTATGGCTCAATTAAACTTTATATGCAAACGGAGCCTAGAAAATTACAATTTCAATTAATATTCGTTAGAAATAAAATTAATTTGAGTTATTTTCCTGGAGCAAAGTCAAAAATTTAATAAAGAAAGTTTACAAAAGTCACAATCCCTCACGTATGTACATGCGAACACCGGATAAAACACCAGTGGAATCATCAAAGTGTTCACCACTTTACGAGAGATCTGAAGAGACAAGCTGAACATAATATAAAAGTATCTTAATTGGTTTTAATTTTAGAATACTCGCTGTAGATCTGGAAGTTATTAGCTGCCAAGTTCGAATCAATCTCGATTTGGTAAAAATATAACAAACATTAGGGTAACACTGTGACATATCGGTATTAGAAGAAAATTAATCGAGAGAATCTTTTCACCGGTAAGAATTACATAGTGTGGACCAAACCTCGGCATCCCACAATTAACATTAAAAACAGTTGAAAAATATACACTATCTTACATTTAGCGGAACATTTCGCTCTGAAAAGCATGATTTATGATCAATTCCACGTTCTGCCATATACTTTAGCGCCTTAAGTATGTTATATTCGTCGACAAAAAACAGGCTAGGGCAGGCCAGACTTGTAAATATTTAGCCCGACACGACCGTAAAAGTCAAACATATTCGTTTGTCCTCCAAAAGCCAGATACACGGCAACCCTATTCGTAAATCGTATAGAACAAATACCAGATGTAACATGCATCACGCCGGAGATACATTTTCCGCATTTTTCTCGTTCACAATTGTTTGGGCTTTGTCCAAACTGCAAAAAAACGCAATTTCGCTACCGTAAAAATATTTCTCAGATAGCTATAAATTTATTCTTAGTTCTTAGGACATATTTATCGAGAAAGGAGTAGTAATGTTAAATTTTAATTAATCAAGCGTATTTTTTTAGTCAAAAGTGACTTATTTCTAAAAAACCAATGATATTTTTGGCATTTAGTGAAAATATTGTAAACTAACGTAACTAACCTAATCTTTTATTTTTCTAAATATGAAATGTAAACGAAATTAATATTAATGAAAACTCTTCTTAAAACTTACTTTATTCACACATTGCAGCTACTTACGTACGTATTATCGTACTATATTCACAGTACCTTCCGTATAAATTGCATACCATTTGTCACATTTACATTATCATATTTTAAGAATGTAAACGTGTATTAAAAAGCGCAAGGATTTTTTCAGGTAATTTTTTTACACCTTGGGTTACATTATTGGACTTTTAGTTAGGATCCCTAATTTTTTTGAAAATATAATATAGCCTTCCTCGATAAATGTACTATCCAAATAATATTTCAAATCGGACCAGCGATTCCTGTGATTAACGAGTTCAAACAAACAAACAAAATCTTGCGCTTTATATATTAGCATAGTAGGTAAGTGTCTATTCAGTGCCTTTTAAGGGGCTCCTCTTTAAGTCTCAGTAGCTACTAAAAATACTTCACGTGTATCTTATCGTGCGAGTATCTTAGGCAAAGTCACTGTTACTTACGCTGGCTCGACAACCCAAAGCGGATCTTGGCCTCCAATACATAAGGACGCCTTCATCGATACTGCTGGTCCATTCGAGTGCACCAAGCTGCTTGAGGTCTTTAACGGCTTCGTCGATCCAGTGATATTTGTGTCGTTCAACCGAACTTGGCCGTCTCTAGTACGCTTTTTTATCTGATATTCAAGTAAATATCTGTTACTCTTGCGAATTGTATTTTAGTTTGATGGTGAAGGTGGTAATGGACTTTATTGGTAATGGACTTTAGTAGTGGTAGAGTTTAACCAGGCTAGGCCAGGGTTATTACCACCGCCATGTCTATTACTGACCCTTTCGAGCCTGGACAGACTCTACCACCACTAATACTGGTTTGGTTTGGAATGGTCAGCAAAATCAACGTTAATTCGTCGTGTTACCGTTGCTTCTGACCTTACTTTCTAAGCACCGTGCTTCAGTAGCAAATCATGCTCTGATAGTGAGACCCAAATAGCTGTACAGACGCAGGGCTTAGAGGACATATCTTAAGACTTATTTTTAGCAGTATTTGTGATGTATGACGTCAGACTGGTGTAATATTTTTTATTTGAAATATTGATTTATTTATTATAATTATATAACATAAATGAACTCATTACCTAAATGAACACAGCTTGTCTTTCTGTATTTAAGAAAAAGTGATTGAAAGAAATATTTCAAATCGCAGTATATTTTTAAAATTGACGATAAATAAATGTGTAATATTTTTGAATTCGTTTTATTTAATACGCGGAACAAAGAGATAAAGGGGCTCTTGATGCCGACAAAGGTTGTCAGGGGTTACAGTGTCACTTAAAATATGAGATATTTTGGCCTCAAATCAATAAATTCTTCATAAATAAAGACACCGGTAAAAAGATATAAAATAAAATCCCGCTGTTCATGGTGTTCTTTTTGTTCTTATAAATAATCAAGTAGCAATAGGTTTAGTAGTTTTCAAAAAACGACATTTTTGAGGAAACGTTTTCACATATTTCTGACCGTCAAGGCGTGATAATATTAAGCAATATAATTTTATTAAGAAAAAAATATTTGACTTTTTATTTCATCTGTACTTACTACATATCAAATTAAGGACCGGTAAGTGAGGAAAATATATTGTTTTATATAAATTAGTGCAACAATAATAATCACCTTTAATTTTTATACCGAAAACAGCATAATTATTTTACGTATATAAGTTCCAACAATGCCAGCGGGTGTACTTCTTCAAAACTAGTATGAACTCTATTGTAGGCATACTATGGACGTAGATGAATGGTTTCAACTATTTCTATCTCAATAAAATTGCGTATTAACTTTAATTTATTCAAGTTAATTTTTTCAATTGAATTAATAAAAATAGTTTTCTCCTTAAAATTATAGCAATATAATCTACTTCATAAAATATAAAGTATTAATTAACATTAGTAAAGGCATAATGCAATGAAAATGTACATAAGAAAAAATAGTACAAAATACGAATTATACAGATAAAAAATACTTTACAAATTACTTATACAGATAAAAAATAGAAAAAATAGTTCAAAATACGAATTATACAGATAAAAATACAACACAAGATTCTACTTCTAAAATACAGATTTACTGGAACATCCAAATTTTACGGACCATAATCTGTGCTGCAGTGGACACTCCGGAACTGGGAGCTATAAATTAACTACTAAATTAGAGTACACATTCCGACTTCCGACCTTAAAATGTCACACAGCGAGTAACGTTCCAGCTTCTATTTCATAATAGTTAAATCGCTCCGAACAATGCTAGCATATAAAAGATTACCGATACGATTTTAGGGCCGATTATAAATAGTCCATGTCCACTGTCCACGGAACATGATGCGGTAAAGAAAAAGCGTTGAATAGAAAAATACGCGCGACAAGGCAGACGGCTTCCAGTCCGCCCTACAACATTTCCCGCGTTGGTCGACATCAACGTGTGCCGGCGCGATAAACCTTCAATTATTAAAAATCGAGCCGTCCCCGCGTCGTTACAGCCACGAAAAAATCCTATCAAATAAACACGTGACGCGGTTATTCAGTGATTTGTGTTGAAGAACAATGCGAACGTGTGAACGATTCCGGCTGAATGGTGGCACGTTTCGGCGGGAAACTGAGGCATCGGCGCGTTTGACAGATGAGCTTCCCGCGCTCGCCGTTCAGGTGCGTTCAAGTAACACGTTGATAACATGATTAATGATCACTTAAACTCATCTCCACCGCACCTTATCAGATAAGCACATTCCCGTAAACAAATTAGGCTATACCAATAACAATATATCAGACGGAGAGGCGTGCTTGCAGCAATTGTGTCATTTCACGAAATAAACTGCTTTGGCCCCGTTCTGAAGAATTATTGGTAAATTAAGCGCTGCTCAGTTTAGCGTAAAACATCAAAGCATCGTATTGCTAACACGGTGGGATTCTTCCATTTGTTCTACTTTAGAACGAGTGTGTAAAAACCACTTCAGGTAATCGTGATGATTTTTTGCTCTATGAGCGTTAATAATAAATGCAAAGTTATGGGATATGATTTTTCATCCAGTTATCTGTGACTAGAATAAGTATGTGATCACAGTAAGATTTAAAACATGTCTCATTAATGCAATCGATATATTTCTACTAAGCATTTATGCTTAGTAAAATGTACAAAACATGCGCTCTACCATATACCATATTTATGTTAATTTTATTATTTCACAACAATATCCATCGATATATCAATGTGCGAATATTTCGCAAAACTTCAACATTGAGACGCAATTAAAAAAAAATTATATCCCTTCAATTCAATTATACTATATTGTAGACCTTTTTTTTTAAAAAAAGTTTCATTTTTACCGCAACCATAACGGTAAGCTTCATATTCCTTTTAGTGGCCATCTTTATTTTTCTTTTTTTATTTTTAATTTTATAAAACAGTCAAAGATAATCTGTTTTTAAGTCAAGTTAATAAGCAAGTCTGTGTGAAATAAAGGTGTGATAGTGGTGTGGTGGTGGCGCGAAATCTAAGGGAACCAGGGAACATAATGTTTGCGTCAGATATGGGTAGTTTTCGCGGGTGCGCGCACGTGGTCTACGGGAGCCCAAACAAGTTATTCCCGATGCCTGATAATTAATGTTCCCGGGACTCTATGACAAATTGTCGCTGTGATAAATCTGTTGTGCGGAATGGACTGGCGTCGCTTTCACTCGCCAATCCCGGCTTAATGAGGCGTGCTTTTAAACGTAAGTTGCTTACTTTTCAAGGAATATTGGGTATTTTAATACCGTTTGCGGCATGGATTTTCGCTTAATTAGAAATTAACTTTATGTGTTAATAAAGTTGTAATATTACGGCTACATATTTACGACTTTTGGTGTCGAAACCTATGGACAATGGGGTCCAAGCGCGAAGAGGTTTTTGAAGGGAATTTCTTCGCGATTGGTCG
>DWJH01000163.1:0-13164 GCA_018248735.1 Tagiades litigiosa | reverse complement strand
ACATGCGCGGCGAGCGGGCTGACCACATCCAGGCGATTGACAAATAAACCGTTACCTCTTGAGATGGGCAACTCTGCGTTCGTAGCGCAATCGTTTACTCAATTTAACTCAAATGTTAGCGTAATATCTTGGTCGAAAGATAACCAGATCGAAACTCAATAATAAAGCGTTTTGTTCTGTAACGTTATAGCGCGATTTTGAGTTATTCAATGCGCCAGCGCAGCAAGTTGCGGCTATTGAGCGGATGCAAGGAACCACCCATCTCATACCGATAGGCATGACTTAGAAGATGGTGCTACAGTGTTGTGAAGTGAAGTGTAGCAAGTGAAAACTGATTGAACAGAATAGACGATGCAAGTGATTTAACACTAGTGAGGACAGATGGTGTAAGAATGTAGTTATTCAAGTAAATTCAAGGTGAGTTGTATGGTGGATTTTATGGTGATTGGCTCCCGCCGAATAGTCTAGAAGACTGCTAGTGCTAATGATTTGACAGCCCAGTGCCTATGACACGTTGTAGTCACTGTACAGTGTGCGATATAATACCCCAGTGTACGAAATTGAATGTGATATGCGGAGCATATATAAATAAGTGATAGCTTGTATTTTATTTTGACAGTGATGTTATGGTTATTAGTGACTATTGCATTTCACTAGGAATCCAGTAATCGCTTTGACAGCTATTGTTTTCTAGTCAGTAGGTTGAGATGTCATCTTACTTCTCGTTGCAGATTTGCTTGTAATAAGGCTTGATAGGCAATATTTAAAAGTAGATGCATAAAAGAATGAGGTACTCTTTCCATACACTAATTAATGCAATAATTAGCTTTTTAAAAAAAATTTAAAAGGTAATTGTATTGACTTAGACAATTTTTCTTTTGTGAATTATTGTGATTTACAAAATTTTGCCAGTGTTAATTGACCAAGAAAACACTTTTTTTAATTCATGGAATGTAAGATCCTAGTAAAGAACTCTTGAAGAAAATTTCCATATTTTATACATTAGAATAATAAGGAAATTGGTTGTTCACCCGAATTGTAGTTAATGTGGGAAATACATATTGACCGAAGATGTTATGCTTATGATTTTTGGCATTTGACTGTCATAAACATTTGATTCAAGAAAAATAAATGAACTGTTAAAATACCATAGCCATTTTCGTTCTAGCATTGGCTATGACTTTCAACTTAAAAAAAGGTGATTTTGTTCAACTTTCTGTATATATATTATTTTCTTTTGTATTTCATATATGAGGTTTAAAAATTACAATAGTATGGCATTGACATATTACAAGGATTGCATTTGAAAACTTCACAAGATTTATGGCCTATAGGTCAAATAAAATTTGTAACTAATGCCATATGAAAAAGTCCACAGTTATTGAGATATCTCTAAATGTCCTTTCTGCTGTTCTCTGCCTCATGTAACAATTTATAATATAAAAATGGCTTTTGTGATTTGAGGCTATTTTAACTTTATTGTTAATTAAGTAAAAATTATTAATTAAGTAATAAACATAACACCATTTATAATATAATCAAGTAGGTAGATATTAAAATATGCAATAATATTAAATGTGATGGTTGTCTGTATTTGTATTAATAGAAATTCTTATAAAGTATGTTACTGTGCAGGTCCATTATGGTTTGGAAATAAACAGCTTAACCAGTTTTATTTTGAATTAGGTAAATAATCTCTCATAAAGAGACTGTTACACTATACTTCTCTGATTTGGCTGAGTGCATATTGATGGCTTTCACATACCTTTGAGAACATTATGAACTCTCCGGCATGCAGGTTTCCTCATGATGTTTTTTTTCACCATGAAATTTTAATTGTCTTCATATATAACCCACAATTCAGAATGTGGATAGGGTTTGAGCCTTGACCTTTTGAGTAGGTGTCCAGATTCTTTAATCCCTAGGCTATCACCGCTGACTCTATTCTCATTGAAATTCTAAAATATATTTAGAACCTAATGACCTATAGTGTGAGAAAAAATTATCTGTTATATATTTGATAACATTACAAGGAAGACGCCAGTGACAATATTGTTGTTATTAAAAAAGTATACATACAGTGATTTGATAACCTCTTTGTTTTAAGGAAGTCTGTTTAAACATATACAAAATGAACTGTTTAATAAATGTCTATTGTTAGTTTGTAGCATCACTTTCAACAATGTATTGTACACTTTAGGCCAGTGGTGGACAACGCGCGGCCCGTGATCCATGTCCTTGTGGCCCGCGACTCTTCTGCAAATGAAAGTAGATAGGTATTAGGTACCAAATTATGAAGTGCGGCCCGCCATTTTCTATTTTTTTTCACTATGTGGCCCGTGTCGGCCATAAGGTTGCCGATCTCTGCTTTAGGCTAATAAATTCTAATTATAAAGCCTTGAATTTGAATATGGAGTTTTTGATTTAAATTAATATTTCCATATAAATTCATTTGGAATTGCTGTTATTTGTATTTTCAATGGTTAATGACAGTTGTCAAATCACATCATGATTGAGTGACTTCTGATTTTAAAGGACGGAGCAAAAAGTATTGTAAGACTGATGATAATCTCGATGTGATTTTGATAATTGTTTAAGGGAGACGTAGAATTATAATACTTTGAAGTAGTTAATTGTGATTAGATGTAAGTTGATTAAAGGCGACTTGTTTTTCAGCGATTACTAAGTTGTAACATAAACATGTTTTCACTTAATTTTCATCTATTTTTTACCATAAACGTGAAGTTTGTTTTGTTTATTTTCAAATTACTTGAGTTTTTTAATATTTACTTATCTCAGACTTGGAAACAATGCATTAAAGTAAAAATAGAATGTCCTTTTTATAACCTTACCGTTAATATAATGTTTTAAATGAAACATATTCAAACCTATTGAATTTTTATTTTTGTATTGATTACTTTTGAAGACCAGTGTAGTTAGTGTTGTATGGAAGCTATTAATATAAATAGTATCCAGTTTTGATTTATATTGTAATGCTTTCCAATTTATAGTAATGTTGAAAACAAAACGGCAGTTGTAATAGTGGTTAAATTGTTTTATAGATCAAAATATACTATCATACATGTTAATCTTCTCACTGTTAACTTGATACTTGTTAAACCTTCTTTTAGTACGAGTTCACTGTTTTATTTCAATTAGAATTTCCCTGTAATGCCTTGAATATTGTAAATATTTTTTGTTAAGCTTATAGTTAAAGATAGTGCATCTACTGTTTTATTGTATATATAAATTATTTGTAAAGCAGTTTGTCTGTCGCCAATGATTTTAAGCCATGAAAATTAATGATTATATTAATTGAAGTAAACATTCGTGTTTTATTTTTTGCCAGTAAATTACAATGCGTGGTCAAATTTTAAGGGTAAGCTTTTTCGTTTTGATCACAAACGAAAAATTAACTTGTGATTGCAGATTACTAAGGAATTAAGATTTCCTATGATGTATTCAAAGTCGTTATGGTATGGACTACAACCAGAGCAACAAGTTAAAAAAAACATACATTACTTTGTTTTTAGGAAGTCTGTTAATAAAAATAAATATTAAAACGTAATATGAATTAAAATATTGATACGATTGACATTTAAAAAAGTACTTAACTCTTTATTTTTTGACTTGATACACTTAAATAATTTAATAATACATATGTATACAATGGTGCATTAATGTAATGATATACCAGAGATATTAAGATCAGTATTGTTTCCGGTGATAATTATTACATTACTGATAATTATGACCAAATTGTGCAAATTGGAGCAGTATGAAACATACATATTTGTATAGACTAAAACTTGTGGTGGTAGAGCCTATCCAGGCTCGACGGGGTCAGTACCACCACCACACTTATTTATGCTGTGAAACAAAAGTTGTTTTTCAGTTTGAAGGGTGTGGATGGCCAACTTGCCACTGGCAACTTGCAAACTTAGGCTTAATAATGCTTGGGATATTTGAGGCAAACAACTTTGTCTTTAAGAGTAGGACGCTCTGTGACCTATTTAAGGTGGGTTACAGTACAGTACAGTACAAGTCATGGGCTGCAGTGGTCGCTTAATATCAGGTAAACTGCACACCCTATGCTACTCTTAAAAACTATTAGAAAAGTAAAAAAGCAAGTCCATACTTATCATTATTTTAAAAATAACCTGGAAATAGTATTGGCTATCTTATCTACGAAAGTCCAGAATTAAGCATCTATAATTGCGAGCAAAATGCACGACGAAACAAGTACATTAGCGAAAGGAAACAATAATTGATCAAGAATTGCGATATGTAATTGCGTACCGTTTGAGAATAGTGAATTTAGTGCACCTTGACTTTGCCGCTAAATAGAACACAGTATAGAACAATTACACAATGTATGTAATTGTTCGACTCAACTAGGTTCAAGTAGTTAATTCCTCGTTAGTTAACTTTATTGCGTCTTGTCACGCGCTACGAAAGACAAAACTTATCTGCATACATCAAATGGAACTTTACTGAAACAAAGGCACTTATTATGCAACCAGTTACAGAGGATAAATAAGATAAGACTAAATTGACTTCTTGCGAATCCAATTATTACAACCGTTATGTAATATTAAACAGTTATCTTATTATAAAAGTTAGGCAATTTCATGTCTTCACATTGTTATTTTTCCTGTTTTAAAAGTATATGGAATAGGCACATATTTCTACATTCTCTAACGTTTTCTCATCAAGGCGGCAGTTGCGTTGGTAGTAAAGTGGCCGTCGATATATGAGTTTCGGTTTCGATTGCCGGACGAGGAAATCTTTTATGTGGCGAGTATAATCTGTTTTGATATAACCTAATTAATTTAAGTTTATAGATTTTTTTCTAAATTATAGGTACTTATATGTAGATTTTTAAGATATAAGCTTAAATTAAGTAAGCCTAATTCAATTTTTAATCGTTTCTATATTATTTAATAAACTGAATATAGGCAAGTATATGTCATCTTTCTATCTACGTGTTTATAACCACAAATGTGGAAAATGTGTAGAATGCAGTTTGCCTTTGAATGAAATGACTATCGCCTATGTAATTAAACTGTGACCTTAAGAGTTGACTTCTAAAGAATTATACCGACGCAGCTTTCGCGTCGGAAGCTCACTTTCTCTTTATTACGAAAAATTGAAGTCCTATAATATGCGAATTATATTGCATTTTTTAAAACGGTAATGAGCATACTAAACCAGCAAGCATTTTATCTTGTACTAGCGGGTCACCCCGGCTTCGCACGGGTTCTTAACAAAAATTAATAAGTTTTTTTAAGTATAGCCTTCCTCTATAACTGTACTGTCCAATACTGAAAGATTTTTTTAAATCAGACCTGTGGTTTCTGAGATTAGCGCGTTCAAATAAATAACAAACAAACAAACAAACTCTTCAGCTTTATATATTAGTATAGATTAAGCTAAGCCCGTCCCAGTATCCCATCTCACGCTGAACAAATGTTCTATGTGACATTGGACATACTGAGTTGCTACTTTTTAAGCTTAAAGTGGTTACGTTAAATATAATGGATATTAAGGCACCCACACTATATGAATTGAAACAAAACCTTGTAAAGACTTAGTAGCCTCTACCACCAATAAAACCTATAAAATAAACTTTTTATTGAGTGAAGTCAGATAAAGGTGCGATCTCGAACTCATGTAAAATATTTTGGGTACTACAAATACGTCGCTCAAATACGCTGAACTACAAAACTGAATACATACACTCTTCTAACTGAAACTCAATCGAAGGTATTGTAACTCTAAATAAATGTACATTCAGTGGTGATACTGAACTTGTCAAGCCTGGATACAGTCTAAACTCTTAAGTACCTTTAAATAATATGACCACTACTGAATAATTTAAGTTCTTTTGTTTAATCATGCTAAATAGACACTCTCATGACAAATCCGTTTTCCACGGGAGTAAAACTTTACTTCTCGAACTTTCACAACCTGGGAGTTAAGAGTTAGTGACGTCAGTTTTAACTTGTTTGAAAATTGTAGTGATGTACGAGTATATACTCAACTACTGCAACTTCTTACACGTTCTTTAGTTTTAAAACCTAGTGTTAGACGCTGTAATCGATGAAACAGTAACCCTTTAACTTCGTTACCCATAAACAATATAACTTCCTGAAGTTAAACCTTAGTTACATCAGAATATCATAATCTATATATATAAAAGCGAAAAGACACTCGTATTATATATGCTACAGTTACTTTATTCATAACAGAAACAGTAGATGTTCGCAATTTAACGATATTTACAATGGAAATTGGCGAGACGGCGATCTTGTGTAAATTAATTATTCACTAATCGGCTAATTTATCACAATTTACTGAACAGCAAGAGAGAAGTACAGAGACGGGATAGGCATCAGCTTCAGATGTTTCTGCTGTAAAGTAGCTTCTGTGCTGTGTTGTTAGTTACAAACATTAAATACTGGAATGTCTATAATATTTGAGGCAACTTAAAAACAAGGTGTAACAATTTAGCTGTTCCTCGCCCTATGTAAGATAGACAATATCAGCTAAATTGCGTGGTCATCTCCTACTCTCATAACAAAAAAGCAAGAAAAAACATGAAGAAAAAGTATAGTAGATATAAGTACGGTAAAACAACTGGTAACTATTTTTATTTTAAAATAGTGCGGCTGTCACGCGAAGTATTCCAGATTAGCGATCGGCAGATAACTTGTCCGAGACTAACTTTAAATAGAAGTTTATTTCTAGTCAAGCTTTGTTTCTATATAGATCCATATAATACCGTGTATGTAAAGAACTAATACCGGTTTTATTGGTAATTACCACGTCAATTACTGATATTTGAGTAAAGATATTATAATTTTTGTAACAATGTTATTACTATTAAGTATTTTTTCATAACAATCGTAACAGATCTTATAAACACATTATAAGCCAAGCGTTGCATTTTATAAAATAATAATGAATAAAAAATGACATATAGTAAGCGTATGAAATATTCCTAAAATTAAATAAACTATCCGAACTAAACTAGAGATTTTTTCCTATTTTTCGCGCCTATACAATGTTCCTTTCTACGGGCACTACGTTCATGTTTTCTTCACTAAGATCCCAAAACATCTAATAACATTAATGGTAGCAAAGTCACGTAACGGTTTCCGTTTTCTACAAAAGTCGAAAACTACGAGGGTTACTTAGTATGCGGCAATAGAAATGCGATGGTGCGGCGTGCTCGGTGCTCCCCGCGAGCCGCGCATTCATGGACATGGTATTTCATTGTAAGCGCCAGCCGCGGCAGTCGCGGCCTCGCCGCCGCGGGGGGATCGCGTCAGTGTCGAGCCGGCCCGCGCTGCTCTATTTACCACGCTCATAATCATTGTTATCGAATCGTGTCCGCATATTACTCGCGCACCGAACTCTAATATGATCGCACGCGACGTACGAACTACACTTTCATTCATCGAAACGAGTTGACGAGTGACAATGACATGGACGCGGCGCGGCTTAAAATGATAATTAACGTGATATTCTTTTGTTTAGTGATGGGCGCGGCGCTTACGGAAGCGCCTGACGCTGCAGATGCTTGTTTCCGTGCGTCCGGTGAAAACGGTGCGGTGGAGTGCAATGTACGGACGCTGTCGTCGGACAGGGATGTGGTCGGTTCGATGCACTCGGACGGCGCGGAGCGGCTCTCGATCCGCTGCGGCCCGCAACACCTCGAGAGCACGCTCAGGGACCATCACTTCGGAAGAATGCAAGGTTTGGCGGAGATCGCTATTAATAACTGCAAGGTACTCCGGCTGCCCGGCAACGTGTTCGAGGGTTTACGAGGCTTGAAGACTTTGAAGTTGCGCTCGATGAATAACGAATGGGCCCACAATAAGGAGTTGGAGCTATCCCTTGGCGCCTTTAACGGCCTGAGGGAATTGCACAGCCTGGATTTGGCGTATAACAACATTCGCAAAATACCATCGGATTTGTTTTGCGCATTGGAGAATATTATAACACTCAATCTGACTCGTAACAAAATAAAGTTTGTTGACGAACTCGGCTTCGGACATAAATGTGGGTCTACGCTACAGACGATAGATTTGAGCCATAACGATATCATGTCCCTGCCAGCTGACTCTGAAATATTACACTTACGGCGGCTGACACAACTGTTCCTGCAAAACAATAAAATAAGCGAGTTGCCTGGTGAAGTGTTCAGTGACTTATTGTCGCTGAAAGTTGTAAATCTATCGGAAAACGCAATAAATTATCTACCCGAAGGCTTGTTTCACAATACGAGAGAGATACGAGAAATATATATGAGATATAATGAACTGGAAATTTTGCCTAAGAGAATATTTAATAGGCTGGAACAGTTACTCGTTTTAGATCTTTCAGCGAACAAATTAAGGAGCGACCACATAGAAAATGAAACGTTCGCTGGTTTAATAAGATTAATCGTGCTTGACTTGTCGCACAACGCTCTCGCAAGGGTCGCACGAAACATGTTTAAGGACTTGTTTTTTCTACAGATACTCAATCTGAACAATAACTCCATAGGCTTTGTGGAAGATAACGCGTTCTCACCACTTTTTAATTTGCACACTTTAAATTTAGGACAAAACAAACTTCGTACTATCGAAGATCATGTGTTCAATGGACTGTTTATTCTAAATAAACTTAATTTAAACAACAACTTGTTATCCTATGTCGGTGAAAACGCGTTTAGAAATTGTTCCGATTTAAAAGAACTAGATTTAAGCGTTAATAAATTATCGAAAGTACCAGAAGCAATTTTGCAATTACCATTCTTAAAGTCGTTAGACTTGGGGGAAAATTTATTAACGGAAATATCAAACAATTCGTTTCAGAATTTATCGCAGTTGACCGGGTTGCGTTTAATTGACAATCAAATTGGAAACCTTACAGCTGGAATGTTTTGGGGTGTACCGAACCTACAAGTACTCAATTTAGCGAAAAATAAAATACAATCTATAGAAACTGAAACCTTTCAAAAGAATGCGCAATTAGAAGCCGTTCGGCTGGATAGCAACTTCATTTCGGATATAAACGGAGTATTTGTGTCATTAACTAAATTGTTATGGTTGAATTTATCTGAGAATCATTTAGTATGGTTTGATTATGCCTTTATACCGGGAAGTTTGAAATGGCTAGACATTCACGCTAACTTTATAGAGATTCTTGGTAACTACTATAAAATTCAGAAGGAATTACACGTGAAGACATTAGATGCGAGTCATAACCGTATAGTTGCTTTATCTTCAATGTCTATTCCTAACAGCGTAGAGCTACTGTTTATAAATAATAACTTTATAGCAAGCATAGATTCAGATACGTTTTTAGAAAAAAATAACTTAACTCGAGTAGATATGTATTCTAATGAGATTGAAACTGTAGATATGAGTAGTTTGCGTATATCGCGAGTATCCGATGATAGATCACTGCCAGAGTTTAATATCAGTGGAAACCCTTTTCGCTGTGATTGTACAATGAAATGGATTTTGCTTATAAACTCAGTCACTACTAGGGACTATCCCAGAATAATGGACTTAGAAAACGTTATTTGTAAGGAGTCGTACGTACGCGGGGTTAAATATTTGCCAGTCAGTTCATTACACATAAAAGATTTTCTGTGTAAATATGACAATTATTGTCCAGTGGATTGTAACTGTTGCGACTTTAATTTTTGTAATTGCAAAACTGTTTGTCCAAGAAACTGTTCATGTTATCACGATTCGACGAAATCTACAAATGTTGTTGATTGCTCTGTTAACCAATTATATGCCTTACCACAGGATTTTCCAATTAACGCAACACATATTTATTTGGATGGAAATGTGTACACTGAACTCAATCAAACTGTTTTTGAGTCCATGCGCAAGGCTTCTGTAATTTATTTAAATTCAAGTAACATTGTTTATATTCATAATTACACTTTTAACGGTCTCAATGATTTAAAAATATTGCATTTAGATTCCAACAAGCTTAAACAACTCCGCGGTCTCGAATTTTCCAAGTTAGGCAACTTAAAAGAATTGTATCTTCAAAACAATGCCATCGAATTCATTTCGAATGAATCTTTTTCCTTTTTGGTTGGTTTGGAAGTTTTACGCTTGGATGGGAACAGACTCGTAAATTACGGCCTGTGGCATTTGGACAATAATAAAAAGTTACAAACATTATTCGTGGGAAATAACTATTGGTCTTGTAGTTGTAAATACTTACAAGGCTTCCTAACGTACATATCGCAAAATGTTGAAAGAGTTATTGATGTCCACAACTTGTGGTGTTATAATGAGAATGTGGTTCCAGCAAAAAAGCCATTGAATTTAAACGTGACAGTTTGCAGCGAAATAAACGATACTTCCATGATAAGTGCGTTTTTCGTCTCAAACAACATACCGTTACTGGCCTCGGTTCTTACTGGATTCATGCTTATTTTATTAATATTAGCCTTAGTGTTCACATTTAGATACGCTTGCAGAATGTGGCTGTATTCGAATTGCGGCATTAAGCTCTCTCCTTTAGCGGGCGCCTTTAACGACGCTGATAAGCTTTATGACGCTTATATTTGTTATAGTCCCAAAGACGAGGAGTTCGTAATAGAATCATTCGCGCGGGAGCTCGAAAATGGTTATCCGTCGTATCATCTCTGCTTGCATTACAGGGATGTTCCCCAATTCGAGGCGACCTACGCTCAATTTCCTGACTTGGTGGTCGAGGCTACGGAAGCCTCGAGGCGTATTATAGTAGTTATGACAAAGAATTTTATCTTGACCGAATGGTCTCAGATAGAATTCCGACAAGCTTTACAGAAAGCATTACGAAAGAACCCACATAAATTAATAATAGTCACGGTAGGGCTCGTTCCACGAGACGCGGAGTTGAAGTCGTATTTCAAAACGGGTTTGGAGATAACATGGAAAGAGAAACGCTTTTGGGAGAGGTTACGTTACGCGATGCCGTCGTCTAAGCGTCGCGGTCAGAAGTTAAAGAGGCTGAACTACGGGAGGCATTCGAATACGTACACAATGGACGCGTCTGTATTGAACAGCACCTGTCAGACGCTCTGCGGCAAATCGGCCAACTCAGCCGAGCGTTCGCCCTGTGATCGACCGCTGTCGGAACACATATATTCAACAATAGATTCGGATTACTCATCCACCGATTTCCAAGGCCGCCATAATCAGCCGCAGTCTGTGGTTTTGCATCACACTGTGCAAACGTACCTGGTATAGATGCCGCAGTGAAATATATCGAACGATCTCATTTTGTAACGTAAGCAATCACTCATATCTCGCTTGTTGTAAATGAACGAACATTGTAATTCCGATGTAAATAGACCTCATAGTTTAAATAGTTACGTAACTTTTGTACAATAACGATACCAAATTATTGCATTTCGATACGAACTGCTTCTTCGTATTTATTGTATTTTGTTTGAGAGAAAATTTTACGAGTATTAATTTGAAAGACTGTAAATTATTGTGTAGATTTATTTCCATTATGGCTGATGTTTGTATAGATATACGTAATTAAAATGTTTATAACATATTACTCTTTCTTTTGTTTCTGACCCGCACACACCCACACTCGGGGCCACATAATATTAATGTCAAGACGAGCGAAAATACATGTTTTATTTCTTTTCCAATTCTGTTTTTACGATCGGGGGCAGATAGAACAGCTGCCTTGTGTAAACATAATGAAAATGAAGAGAAGCGTTCCATAATCAGTCCACGCTCAATAAGCAGATACAGTTGTAAGATCTATAGAGTGGAAGGGAAACTTTAGATAGTATTACAGGACTTAGTTTCATTCTCCAAGTTGAAACGCAAACGACAGTCGTTCCGAAATATATCTTAAGGTCCATTTCACTTATTGATTGAGCAGTTCATGCCTCTTTACTATCGCACTTTTTTCTTTTCCTTGGAGTATTGCCGGGTCATGATGCCGTTTTATTTATCCTCGATTTATTTTCAGAACTGAATGAGATAAGCGGGAAGTTTTATGTGAGCCTTTTGATGGTCCCATTCAACAGTGAAATTTAGTTTATTTCAGCAAATGTTTTGTTAAAAATGTACTTAAATAATAAGTATTGCGCAGTAAAGTCAGTTAAAGGTAATTTATTTGAAATATCTAGTATGTTAATAGCATTATAGTTTACTATTGCAAATTTAGTTAATCTATGACACGAAAGTTTAAAACATTAATTACAGCAACAATTTATGTTATTTTAAATTATTCTAACACCAAAGAATTAAGTGTTAATAATGTACAAACGACTTAAACAGATTAATGATATTTTAGGTTATTAAACTTGCGAAACACCTCTTTTGAAATGTATCTTTAGACTCTTTGATAAATTATTATCTGAAATAGTTAAAGCATGAAAACCCTGTTTTATTTATACCCTGGCATTTTAGATTTTATGTTATCCCTCAGGGATCGTTTGATTTAGGTGCCGTGATAAAATTGTAAGCTGTTTTTAAATTGCCTTAGGGTGACATGCGGAGGATTGCTTCAGAAAATGTACTTTTAAAATATCTGGTATATATTATATAGTATTTCCCTTGTTTAGAAAGATTGTGGAAGTATCATCCGAAATTTGGGAGGAAAATACAGTACGGGAAATATTTTAGTGGTCTTTTTAGTTTAGTCACTACTAAATATACTATGACTACTATGAGTACTACTATGAGTGATATTTGGGGACATTAACTAAGAATCACTAATTAGCTACCGACTGGCTGAAGTATTAGCTTGAGACTCCTCAAGTGTTGATTCCAGCATACCTAGAATATTTAAGGTGACTATCTTACATCTCAAAAGTAGCAATGCCGCTGCTGAGACAACAAATAATCGCCCTGCTTAAGTGAGATACGGTTGTCATGGGCTGCAGTATCACTTAACCAGGTGAACTGCATTGTTGTTTGCTATTCTCATAAAATAAAATAAATATCTCTGAACACCTAGTGAACTGCATAGTAGATTGCCACATCGTAACAATAAAAAAATATGTGAGAAAGGTAGTAGAGAGCAATAATATATATCCTTTGCTTTAATAATATAGCAATAGGACCTTTATCTGTAAATCATAACAATTGGTTCAATAGATTTCAAGGAGCAACAAAAACCGTTATCCTTAAC
>DWJH01000162.1:0-13187 GCA_018248735.1 Tagiades litigiosa | reverse complement strand
GTGTGACGATCCCGCAAGTTTTAGAGTTAGCACACGTATACGACGCTTAGTGGGACCCTTTGAATTGTCAAGTGTCATTCCGTTTGATGTTCTACTTTTTTATTTTATACAATTCGATATACACGAAAATGAGCGCGTTTATAATTTGAATCCAGCCGCAGTTTGCATCCCATTGCGATATGGTTCGCAATTATATTTTTGTTTAGATTCTCTGCCTTGTTACTTTAAGTGAGCAGTTTGTGTAGTCTATCCAGAGTCGACGGGGTCCATTAAATTGTATTTGCTGACTCAACTTATGTGGGTATTGTATAGTAATACACTTTATTGTAAGAAGAACGTTAACGTAGTGACTTCAGCTTGATAGAGACAATAAAAGAGTGTTAACACATCTATACTAATATATAAAGCCGAAGAGTTTGTTTGTTTGTTAGTATAGAAATTCTTTTTGAAAAACACAATTGAAAATCTACAATATACGAGTACACAAAAATATGAGCTAATGAAGTGCAGTTTATTATAAAGTTAGTGTCATTATACATGTCTTAAATAAATAACTTTTGTAACTATAACGCAAACAACATACTGGAAGCAATAAGTCAATATGTATATACGAAGAAAATTGTTTACATTTTTGTAACTGAAAATACAGTTGATGTTGAGTTAATAGAAATTAATTAGGAGATTGATCTAGCGGTCCATCTTATTTGTATGGCCAGCAAATAGTAGCTAACGATTTGTTACGCCGATTCAAAAGTAACGTGTGCCGTCAGCATAAAAACTTTCATATTTTTAATTACATTATTTATATTTAAAACTTCTGACTGTTCCGTTTGCGTTCAGAAAATCGTAAAAGAACAATTATTATTTATTGTATTGTTTTTAAATATAATTTTTTATATATGGTCACCTCAAATATCCTACATAACTTCTAATTGAAATAAAAATCGTAAGAGCTGTTTTACAGCAGAAATAAATGTGGTTGTAAAACTGACCGCTGCCCTGGAATCGACTCTACCAACACGATTTTTTTACTTTTATAACAAATCTTATTAAAAAGGAAAAAAATGCAACTCTGTTACCAATAAAAGAGAAAGCTGTATCATAAATATAATGTAAGCTTATAGAAGTAGATTAAAAAGTGTTAATTTCTTTGTAGTCTGTGAAGATTGCTGATTCTGAATGTTACCACCAGACAATAGCTAATTAAGCTGGTAATATTGAGTATTAACGTTTTTGCAAGTATATTATAGCGGAAAAGTAGATGAAATCTGATTGTGTATGAACCATGTACAATTGTTTACGTTTAACCCTTCGTGTGCTGATCGTTTATTAGGTGTCTGTAAAAGCTTTACAATTGTAGCATATAAAATTTTGCAATGGTTTTATTTTGTATAAATAAATGTGGATATTAAAATAATGAAATAAGAATAATTCATGGCTCCATCCTATAAAAAATAAATTGCATATGACGTAAATATTGTTCGTAAGCATTTTAATATATAGTTTATTTCTTTGACGCTGTCTCGACTTTTGTAAAATATTTTAACGTTTATTACATCGTTATTACACATATAACGTTAGGTTCATCTTTATTTTAAGACTACATATATTGCAGCAGGATTTTATACATAAGAATTTTACGTTAAAGCATAGATTTAGATTTTACTGCAAACATACTATTGTAAGATTTAATTGTTTTGCTGACCGTACATATAATTCTCTACCGTACAGACATCTGTACAGGTTGTCGGCACGATAAATCAATCTGTTGCCATTGTGGCATATTGAATACGATCTTCTACCGACACACATGCACCATGAAAGCCTTCTATGAAATCTTTATAAAGCCTACGGTAGAAACTCTACAATATATTTAAGTATAGAGCGTAGTACATGCTTATGGTTTTCAAGATGAAAAATAAATGGATACTTTGATTTCATTTAAAAATTCTGATTGTTATTTTTAATTTGGTAAATACTACTAAGTTATTTTTCGTTTGAGTTAATTTATACTAGCAGATAACTAAATGATTTTAAGTGCATATTTTGAAAGCACAATAAAATTGAGATCTTTTGTATATCGTATATCAAATGAACATTATAACCCGTTGAAAGTTCATTAAAATTAACAAGCGTTTACAAAAATAGAATGCAATATTAATTTCTTAAACTGAAGCTTCTTAAATGTCATTGGTGAGACAATGAATTTAAATGGACACGTTTCTGACAGACAAATAAAGGACCTCATAAGAGCGATACATCGAAAGCTTTTTACTTTTAAAAAAGGCTCTATCTTAATCCTTATTAAGCCTCATCGTCGGCGCGGATGTCGGCCATTGAGACCAGGAGGTGTTATTTTGAGCCCATCAGGATTATATTATTTTTGTCTGAAAAAACTTAGGTATCGTAACACTGGGAGTTGTATCGGTTTAAGAAGATTAAAGCCAACTTTATATTCTATTTTCCTCGCAAAATTATACCTAAAATAATATTTTTAGAGCAATTTCGACTATTTTGAATGTAACGTTATTGAAATAAAATTTTAGCAATGCTTTAATATCCATTCTCCTTGATTTTTACGTATAATATTTACGTATAATATTTAACATATTATAAAACTTTTTTTCACTTTGGATGGTGTAAAAATGTTTGTCACTTTAGGATGGATTTCATAAAAAATGAGAAAATATTTTATAAAACTTCGTCTTAGTTTTGGAAATCAAATGAACATACCATTCATTAATAATATTAGTCAACTGTACAGTTATTCATTTAACATAGAATAAATTACTCGCTCTACTATACTAACAATTGTTTCAGAACAACTGCACTAACATCCACTATATTACTCAAAAAGTTTAAGAGATTTGTTATAAATAATATACCTACATATTAATCTAAAAATGACTCATAACCATATTTATAACTTTTTCTTTCTGTACAACTCCGACCATTAACAAAGCAGAATCGCTTAGCACCGTGTAATAACAGCATGAGAACATGCGAAATTGTCAATGGTTATGTCGCTCTTTGGAAAAATATGTCATTAATACGCGAAAAAAAAGCACTCGAGAGACACCCCTAAGAGTTGTTACATAATAGAGTTGTCAACACTGTGAATACTGGCTTTTGAAGTATAAATAATAGAGCTCTGTTGTTCGCAACAGTACATTTGCTACTTTGTCGGATCGCTTGAAATGCTTCGATTTATTGATTTCACTATGACTTTTTGTCAAAATGCGTTTGTCGGTAAGTGTTTAAAGTTTTTTTTGACGCGATGAATTTGTTTTCCATTGTGCATTTTAGTGTTGAATATAATTTATCGTATAATTTCGAATAAACAGATGTTGAAAATGTGATATTTTTAATAAATAAATGTACTTAATACAAATATCATCAAAATTACTGTAAGAAACCTTATTAACAATATTTTATTTTAATATTAAATACTGCTTGACTTTAACAGTTAATATAATATTGCATTTAATTATTCACTCAGAAAAACTATATGTAATTATACACATGTATGTACGAAAAATATAAGAATTTACTAAAGTTACAAACTAAAAATTCTATGCGATTTAGTAACAATATATAGAAGAATTAATTGAAGAGAAGTCTACAAAATCATAATTTTACGTCTTTACAACATTAATATATTAGGAATAGGAGCACTACCGGCTAACACAAGATATAGACAACAAAAAATTAACAACTTATCAAAATTAACCGCTCTGACTATTCCAACAGCCACATTAGTTAAAAAAGCAAACACGGCAAACCGGTTGCCACTCGCAAAATGGTCGGTCCCACATCACTGTCACCCATTGTACCCAAGTATCGGTTACCACAAAAATTATTTGCTACTCACAATACTCCTGGAGATCTCTATTTAACGAAATTACGAAATTTCGGACATTGAATCGCACAATAGCTGCGTACTCCATTTTCGGAGCAGATCAAAGCTGTTTTGTTACTGTCACTCAATGATACAAATGTGATAGTGAAGGTTTTATTAAAAATGTAGTGTTTAAAATTACTAAAATCACGTTATATTGTCATTGTCACTCAGAATAATTGTAAAAAATGTCATTAAACATTTGTTCGCCTTTTGTAACTTTTTAGGGTTATAATAAGGTGTAAATGAATAAAATATATACCGCAAACGTTTTACCTAATTCCTAACATAACAATCGTTGATTTAAAATAGAAGCAGAATATATGTTAGGTATCTAATTTAAATATTTTTTCCTTTTTATATTATTATATTTTATTTTTATATTTCTAAGAGCATTATTTTAATTTGTCATTTAGTAAACGTATGAGTAATGTATTATGTAAGATACAACTTTTTTTTAAAGTTACATCATTTTTTATTTACTACAGAATCTTGAGTAAAAAAATTTAATTTAGTGTTTTTCTTGTTCTTTTTTTGCTTACACATTTACACATGAGTTTAGTTCAGTTATATAGTTGAAAAGTAAGAACAAACATTTTTCTTTTAACAACATGCTCTAAATAAATCATACGGAGCAAAAATACTCGGAACTTGTCATTTTTGACCCATAAAACTACTCATAATTTATTTTTGAATAAATTTAGACACATAATAATTGTTTTACGCCCATTATTTTGTTTAAACAAATATTTTATAACTTCCATAATTTTCCAATAATGGGGATAAAAAATTTTTTTTTGAAGATGTTTCGTCACTAACATTTAGTCAAACTGAAACTTTTATTCGTGGCATGTACCATAGATATCAAATTACGAATTTTAAATTAAAAAAAACTTAACAATACGCCCAAATGTTTACTATTACAAATTATCTGCAACAAAAGGCACGGGATATATCGATTCGATTTCATTTAAAGAATCCCGCATGCGTTCAAGCCAAACAAAAATATCAGATTACATTAATAGGGAGCTTTGAAAGGCTCTTTCGGCAGGTAGATTAGTTAATTTGTAACGAATAAATGTTTTAATCTTTTATTTTAAGTCTACAAATCTGTATAAAAAATTCAGAATAGTTTACTCTAAAAATTTTTCCATTTTTTGTTTTGCGTGTAAACGGAAATGCTAAAATATTAAACATAGTTTTGTCTTTTTTTGAACTTTTAGTTTTGACGCTATATAACTAAAGAGATTTTGAATATTTATTTTTACTACGAAATGTTTTACCATATGTAAATTTTTGAAATGTTTCCATTTTATATAATAGTTTTCCGTCTTTAAAATGTTTTATTTTTTTGTTTTCAGTTTGAAAAATTTGAGGTGACTTTTTGTTGCTGTTTTTCTTTTAAGTCTAGAAGAACTATTTAAGAAGATTTAAGAAAGTTTTAATTTTTCAATTTGTTGAAACCAAAGATAAATGTATGTAACACAGTTTATCCTTAATAATAACGATTATTAATTTGATTGATATTAGCACTGAGTAAATAAATATTCCTTAAAAATATAGGAATATTATTAAATTATTACATTATTTTATAAATATTTTTCTTACAGTACTTTTAATGCAATATTTTAAACTTCATAAATAAGATAAAATGTAGAGTGTATTAAATTGTAATTCATTTTTGAAAATACTGTTTCAATATTCATAATTTCACGGATATAAATATAGAGTTATTGAAAAATAACTATAAAGACAGAGTTATTAAGCCTAAAACTACATATTTTAGCTTGACCGTTATTAAACTCATTATAAAGTATGTATAAAATTAAAGTAATTTAGATTAATAGTATCAGAACATAAAAATAAATTAATTTAATTAAAAAAGTGAAGTTTTATTTCTCTTGTCAGCAATATTGTCTGCACAGTTAATCGTTTTAAATTTTTATTTGATAAAGACTAAGCTTTATAGTCAATAATGTTTCCTTTATATCCGCACATTCGTCACATAGCTATCAATCTATTAAGGGCAAAAATAATTATATTTATTCAGTATGTAACCTCAAAATACCGATGCCAATGTCAACTAAAAACGATCGTCGATTTTCCTGGTTTTGGATGAAACGGCCAATGCCGTAGCTCGCAATGATTGTCGAAAAAAATTAGCACAAGCTCCCGTCTTGAAAAAAGTGTATCTTATAAAAAACAAGTCATTGTTGTGATAACGTGGACCTACCTAATGCGGCGCGTAGCATGTACACAACTCACTGACAGTCCACACTAAAACACTGAACGAGTACAGTCCGAAACCAATGAGCCGTCACCGCAACCGGAATTCTTTAATTCGACAAGTTTCTACACAACCGATGGCCAGTGTAGCGCGTAATCACCGAATGGTCTAAGTATTGGGTGAGGGCGCGTTCGACGCTGCGAACCGTTGGCGATGTCACGGCTCGGTTGCGACTGGCCGAGCCATCTGATTCCAAGTCAGCCGTGTGAGCATCGGAGGGGCGGGGCCTGTAGCTCACCCCGGGGTGGCTGCACACAGGCACACTACACACTCACGCCCACGAGCGCGATGTGACGCGTTCCAGCACTCGCGAAGCATGCTGTGACTTCACTTGTATTCGAATTTCGAGTTCCGAATTTGATAAATCGCGCGCCGCGATTTGAATATCGAATTCGGAAGATTTTGTGTGAGGAATGTGTTTTTGTTTTTAATCTGTTTTGTTCCTCGGATGTTTTGTTAATAAATATGTAGCGTTTGTATTTTTATCTGTGTAACTTTGTTAACTTTTTCTTTGAGTTTTGGTTTGTTCATGGTTAGTTTCGATTTTCTTTTTGGAACATTATTTTTAGAACTGTCTGTTAAGTTTATTGTTTATTGAAACAATTCTAATTAAAACTGTATGTATATATTATTTTAGAACATTCTTATTATAAATTTTGTTTTATAATAAAAATAGAAAAAATATATGAAACCAAATACTGCAATTCCTGTTTAAAAAAGTAAATTCATTTTTATTACCTTTATAACAGACACTACTTTTGCTTTACCTATTTATGCCTTTTAGATTAAACTTAATATTATATGTCTCTGACTGGACGTTTTTTGGTGTTTTTTTGTATTATTGTGTTTACATTTTTTTTGAGAAACTGTAGATTGTATCATGCATTACCTTATAAAAATCCAATACAAATAAGAGTTTAGTATAATTAAAATAAATTTAAATAATTTAACGATAATTTTTTTCATAGTAAGCCATAATATACCTACCTTCACATTTCCGTTTCGTGCCAAAACCGCATAGATTTTCATATAAAACCAAAATATACGAGAAGATGTAAACATTTTAGGGCCGTTTCTGCTGAACCGACAAATCTTTAACGTGGTGAACATAAACGTTTGGGCCCGGCCGTAAACCGCCTTATCCTCGCTTTACGATCTGTTTGGTTCCCAACCTTATAATTATATAGCTACCTTCAAGAATTGCGCAAAAATAGCTCTAATTTAAAGCTGGCAACGCATTGGTGACTCTTCTGGTGTTGCTTGTATCCACAGGCGGCGTTGACTACTTACCATGGTCGGCCAGTTAGCTACTTTGCGTGTTTTTAAAGCATACAAAACCTACTTTATGCTTTATCCTTACCTACCTTTTTCAGTAGATGCGTGTTAATGTGTCAAACCAATCAAGATGTCTACGTGTCCGTACAAGTTTATTGATAGTAGATTGTACTACGGTGATCATATTACTCGACCCGAGTTTTAAAGATATGTACGTATTATTTAATTTAAAGGTGATGATTTTAACTACTATGCAGACACACCACATGCACACCGCAAAGTTGCGAAACATGGGGAATCGACACAAAATAATGCCAAACTAAATTTTCAGCATCATAAACAGCATGTAAATTAATTTAATTAAGTTACAAATTACGTCATACTTTTCTAAATTCGACGGTTTAAAAAATTATTGTAATTAGAACTCATAAAAATCTCTCGGTAATAAATTAACTAACATTACAGACACGGTTATCATTGTATCACATTAGTAACAAGCAAAGCAAGTCGCATTACACACAATTAATTTTCGACACCAATCATATCGGCCGCCCGCCAAAACGCATAACCTAAAGTCAACAAAAACAACAATGGCCGCCACGCGGCAATCGTCACGCATTCGCTCACTCAATGACTTAGCCCTAAATTATACAGACCTAATTTCACGCTCGCTCTTAGTTATTGTGAGAACCGACTACACCATGTCACGGTATTCGTTTCGGATAGTTATTCTTTGATTGAGACGTTACTTTTTAGATTTGGCGAACGCAAAATCACAGTGTCAAAAGGTTTGCGTTTCCACAATACTGCCAATGTTTGTAACGCATGCGTTTATAACAAAGTGTCCCAATTTCAAATGTTCGACTCGAATTAATTCGAGCGTCAAATCTAAGCTTTTCACAATGGGATCGCGGGTGATTTACTAAAAAATAAACGCTTTTTCACATATAAAGAAAGTGTTTGTCTAAGAACAATACGGCACACCGCAGCGGGACATCTAGATACGCGGGGCCGGTTATTTTCTTTGGATTTTTTTTTATTTGCACTTATGCCTTTGGTGAATAGCGTCGGATCCTTAATTTACGCATCGCTAGATTTATTCTGTAGTTTCGCATTTGTAAGGGATTGTTCTTGGAGCCCGTTTTGTAACATTGCGTAGACTTTGGCCATTGTGCAAGATTTTTATACGCTCTCAAAAGAACTTTGTTGTGTGTAGTTGATTATTGGCCTCTGTTGTGTAGACTTTGATCATTACTAGTGAGTTTCTTGGTGTATACCGTTTTAACTGTAATAAAAATATGTTTATGAGACTGGCGGTCTGATTTAATAGAATTCTTTATTGTTATTAAAAAGCTGATGCACAGATTTAGCTAAAAATACATAATTATTTTTTAAGGTTATGTTGATTTTATACATAAAATTAAAATCCTGGGTATATAAAAATATTAATAGTGTTACTTATAGAATATATTTCTTTGTTGAACAACAAATACATCAATCATCAAATCATACATAAAGTACTCCAAGCATCCAGTAACGTATAGGAAATATAGGATTTTAATAAAATTTAGGACTGATTCACATCAATACTGAAAAGACAAAATTAAAACATTTAAAGTAAGCCAAGACGAATTTGAATGTTGACAGATTAAGCGAACCTCAAAAGTTCATTACCTTCCTTGCGAAAGCCGACACACAGTTTCGAATTTTCCTACGAGCAGTGATCTTACCCTTCCACAGCTGCGCCTTACACGCATCACTGGCGGCTCACAGCATCCCGCTCTAAGTAACGAATGCTTTGTGCATGCCGATAGATTAGACCCGTCCAATGTGAAGGATATAGCGGTTTGAAATGTTATCATAACAACAACGAAGCTTACTACTGATCATCTGTTTTAAGATCAAAATATTTCTACTGTAGCTGGATTAACTACACTTGTTTATAAATCGTCAGTGAAGTTCGTAGGTTAGTGCGTAAATCACTTTTGCTGAATTTAAGATTGATGCAATTTGGTAATGAAGAACTCCAAGTCCAAATCGAATACAACGTTATTATACGTTATTATATTATATACAACGTTATTTATTTATTTATTTATATATTTATATCCTAGAACTATGAAGCGGTTAATTTAGACCTTAAGGAGTAGTAACGCAGCTATAGCCGACCTGACATAGAAAACAAAGGTTCTGTTTAGTTACGGTTACGGGCAGTGGTCACTTAACATCAAGTACAGTTTATCTGATGTTAAGTGACTCTTATCAATAAAAAGTAAGGTAAGTTTCTCGATTTTTTGCTCTTGCAAAAGTAGCTATTTTTGTTTTATGCACTTACTCTCTGCCGCTTGTAAGTTGCACCTCAAGTATCACATTAAAAAAGGATGAGAATTCTTTTCACCGATAGGTTACAGATTAGATCGACGCGGCCAATTTGACGTGTGGTATCTTCCGCAAACCGCCGTTTTTTTGTGTGGTTTTGGCTTACACTGCTTTTGCCATAGACCAACGTTTTTTAGTGCGACTACATAAAAGTGGTAAAAATAAATTTGCTATTGTGATATTTTTTAGTAACATAAAAATGTGTGAATTGATTACAGTAAGAAACTGAATAATTTTAATAAACTCTTGTTTAACGATGATATCACGTTTGATTTCGTTGAAAAACATATTAATATTTAAACACACTAGTTTTCATTTAAAATTAAATCTGAACTAATTAATTCGTGTTTTTACATAGCCGCGGATAATAGCTTTTCCACACACTAATGTTTTTAACATTTAAATAGCTACCTTCTTTATATCTAATACTATTATTTCGAAATATTACAAAATACATAAGTATCCCCTTCTAATTTACAAACACATTTCAATTCAAAATTCATAAGAAAAATTTAATATCATTTAAGAAGGAACTTTTTGTCCAACCTTGGCAAGAAAAACGCGGACGACAAGACTACCTACCCCTAACAAAGTCGCAACTCCACACTCCATATAAACCATAGTTACTTAAAAAGCGTACAAAAACAATGCTTTAATATAGGATCTAATGATATGTACCCTTTCTATAGCAATGAATTCGTAAACAAAGAATTCTGAATGTATAATCGTTGCATCTGCTACACCGAGAGGGGAATATTAACGTCGAAAATAATATTGCCGCTTAATAATTACGCGCCATCGTTTGAAGTCGTTTTGATATGTATATAAGTGTGATATTGTTCCTCAAAGACAAGTAAGCCGTATTGTTATGTAAGTATTTAATATTCATTATCATTGAAATATTGTATTAAAACGATAGTTTGTAAAGAATAATCTCGCGAAATAATTATGCGATTTTAAGGATTACGAAAGTGAATACAAATACAAAAAACTGTAGCAAATTAAGCACGAAAAAATATCAAATCATGTTACAATCTACAAAAGACACCGAAAAAGATTGAGATTAATTAATTAATTAAGTAATTCTTAAGGATGTTTCGTTAAATTATTTGCGCGAATCAAAAAAATATATAATATAGTGATATAAATAACAACCTAGATTAAGCTAGATTTATATCTCGTTGTTAACAACGTCATTACATAGTTGCTTTAAAAACCTAACACGTGACGAAACCTTACGTGTTATTTTACTCCGATTAATAATGTACTATTGTTGAGAATTGTAATCACTTTAAAAATATACTAGTTGCTTGTAAAGTAAACAATTAAGTTGGTTATAGAACCAGGCTTAACTAATATGTTGGTGAATGTTCTTGAAGAAAGGAATACTAGGGGTGTGAATGTACCTATATGGTTTTTGGTGTTTTTTTTATATAAATAAATTATATTAAGAATAAAGTGTGCACGATATACATATAACAATATTTTTTATTGTAAATCGTCATTTTTGATACGAAAATGTAACGTTAATAATTTTATTTATGCAGTAAAAATCATACAGAAATAACTTTACATTCAATCTACGTTACCAAAAATCCCATTCAAGTATGCGTATACAGAAACACGAACACTGAGCACTAAAGGAGTATTATTTTGAAAACTGAAAATAATTTAGAAATGAGAATGTGGCGCGGGCGAATATTTGAAAAAACTTGAAAGGGCATTCCATTTTCAAAACGTGCGTTGACGGAGCCCGCGCTTTCCCCTTCTGTGAAAATTTACGCACACATGCAAACTCTCACGAACCGCTCGAAGTTGGATACAATACGAACGCTGAATCTAAACTTTACAACAATCATTACATTATCTGTGACTGTCCAAAAAAATGACACGGACTTAAATGCCGCGGTTTTTGCTTTTTTAAAAAAAAAACAATTTTATTTGACAGCCAGTACAACAATCTAGTTCCGTAAAACAATTCTTGTAAAGGTTCCTTACCTTTACTAGGAAAAATACATAAATAAATCGAAGAGTAACCGATATTAAAACAACACGATGCATCATATTTCCCCCGTAAAGCTACACACACGCGCGCTGTCTCTGTTGTTTGGCGCGTTTTTCCTGATCGCGTCGTCTCGTTCTGCGTAGGGCGGTACCGATTCGTTATTGGTAGAGGGGGAACAGTATTGCCGTCCGTCGGCAACCACCCGTCAGCATTTTCCCGACGCGAACGTTAGAAAATCGAAAATTTTGTCTATGGATATAACTCTATGGTGTTTATTAGTCCTTGCAATATAATCTGTGTAACGTTTTATACTTATTGTTTGTTACTGTGATAACCATTGTGTTGTGTTACAAGACGTACTAAAATAATTCTATCTGTATAGTTTAAACGCTGTTAAATGTTAACAAGCATGTAATATTTGTTTAAATATTCAGTTAATTAATTGTTAATTATGAGAATAAAGACAATAAAGATCTTTTGAAAGTTATTTGTGTAAGAAGTGAAATATTATGTGTTTATCGTTAAAAGAATATGTTGTATGTGTTTAAAACACTAAAAACAGCTTTAAATATATAATGTTTCAAGATTTACGATTAGAAATGTGTTAAAATATCTTGTTGTAAAAATTGTGTTAACTGTTTTTCAAATAAAATCTTTTTGTAGTTTTAAAAGAAGTACAGTTCATAATTACAAGTAATTTACGGAATATTGCAACATGAAATAATTAAATCATAAATAATTATATTGAATTTCATTTCTGAAGCAGCCCATCCTTAAAAAAAGTGTTATCCGTTTTTAATTACAGCTACAATTTTCTATTTACACTTTAATTAAAGTAAGTTTTACAAAATCAAAGTCTGTAAACCTTTAATTAAAAGGCGATGGAGAAATAATTATTTTTTGTACTTAGCTCTTAATTATGTGATTTCTCTTTACAGATGCGTTTGTAACATCATTACAGATCTAAAAATTCATATTATTGGTAACTATTAATAATTTTTTAATAAGTATTTTAGGTTATAGCAATAGAACTGTTACAAATATTTTTTTTCATATATTTAGGAATAATTAAAAGCAAGGAAGAAATTTTGCAACGTTAAAGTTTGTTGTGCTGACCTAATGTTATAAAATTCAATAAATAAACGATATATAATAAGATAAAAGCAATTACCTAATAAAGGAAAACAACCTTAAACCTTAAAATTATTGTTTTATCAACATGTTTAGTTTGGAGGTATTTGTATGTTTTTCAACTGCAGCAAATATAATGAAGTTTGAATTCCTAAATACACCCCAAAATCTACGCGCTTGCAATATGTGAGTGCGCCGCCGAAAATTATCAC
>DWJH01000161.1:0-13207 GCA_018248735.1 Tagiades litigiosa | reverse complement strand
GTAGGTGAGTACCCACACACTTCAAACTGAAACACAACTTATAAAAGTTGCTTCAAAGCAGACATAGGTGTGGTGTGGTGGTGGTACTGGCCCCGTCGAGTCGGGATAGACTCTGCCACCACTAAAAATATTAAAACACAATTTTGTTATTAAATTGTTATCTTTTTTACATCATCTGCCTGCGCTGTACAATATATAAATTACAGTTATTCACGTTTTGTACGTAATGTTTTATTCTATTAATAAATAATCCTTCTTATCTTTATTCGATACCAATATCGTATACAAGACAGTAATTAGTCAGAGCTTAATCATAACTGAACCGTTTGTCATCATTGTGCAATACTGTCAGGACTGCATGTTACAGTCGACGTTACGGGCTTTATTCAAATTCAAATAATGGTTATAACTAACGGTAGTGGGATTACCCTTGATTATAATTTAACTATTAATATTGTTAACACAATAGTTAGCTGAGTCATGTAACGTTGAAATGTAAAATACAAGAAATAAGTCAACAGAATGCTATTTATTTGCATAACGTGTGTCAATATTCATTAATTTCTTGTTTTATATTTGATTATTTTATTTTATTTGTTGTTTTATTGATTCTTTTAATTTGTAGAGCTTTAATTTAAATTCTAATGTTTCTTAAGACCATTACAAATATTTTTATTTATTATTTGTTAATTTTTCAAATCCCCAATGGACGATAGACCAGTTTACAATGACAATATGAAAATTTCATACACCAAAAGATTAGTAGAAATAGATACGATAGATGGGAATCCTATTCAAGTAGAGTTGTGGTGTAGTGATATAAACCCTAAAACTATAAAATTTGAACACAAAAAAACTTTGAGTGTTTTTAAATGTGAAATTTGTGGTAAAGAATTTGATGAAAATAAGAAAATGTTACTTCATAAAAATTATCATACGATGAGGAAATAGACAAAAGAGAATATGCCCATTTGAAATTTATTGTAAAAATATACCCATCATAAAATTTTAATTAAACATTTTTTTTAATTCACAATTATGTACAAAAACAAAAGAATAAAAAAGATAATTACCCCATAAATTCCGTATTGTTGTATCATACTCTTCATATGCATTTTCTTAATATTCGAATGCATTTGTTTGGCTTCTAAACTCATTCTATTAGCCAATTTATTTAAATTATCAATATTTTCTTTCCTTTGAATTATTAAATTTAAAGATTGTGCTAAAATGTCCTTGGTCTCTCCTACAGCTTCTAAACCTTGTTTATATCGATTTTCTCTATTAAATTTATCACTTAAAGAACTAATCTTCTGATCAAAAGTGTAGTAAGTAGCACGGGGATCATCTTTGTAAATTTTCATAAATTCTTCTAAAAGCTCTTCAAAATATTTCAAAACGCTTCTCTCTGAGGAGTAACCGTCGACTATCACGGCAAATACAAAATTTGCATAAACTTTAAGCATAAAAGTGAAATCTGTGTTTGTAGATTCAAATTTATAAAATTTCTCATTTGAATCCTCTGGCAAAGAATCAAAGACTTCGTTAAGTTCTTTTTTGACTGAATTCCCGATTTTTAAATTAACAGCTTGTGGTGAGAATTCACCAGAAAGTGTTTGATTTTTTGGATGTTTTTTTATGAGCGTGTAGAGAATGGCCATTTTAAGGGGTAAAAAAATAAAAAAGATTTATGGCCCCTTTTTAAAAATCTGTTTGTTCATACCCCTTTAAAGGTCCTTCTGTATAAAATATTTTTGGTCTGTAAGACTCTTGCTCTTGCATTACAGAACTTTTTCTAAATTTTGATTTAAGATTTTCGAGGCCTTGAATACTCGCGTAAGTCACTTGAGCTATTTTGTTACTAAAAAATTTTTTCCAGCCTTTGTTATTGATTTTTTTGTAAAGCGAAATTATGCAACGGTAATCACTTAAATTAACAAAAGCGTACCCTACGTTGCACTTATTTTTAAAATCCATTCTAAGATAAACAAAATCATAACAACCAAAATGATGTTCATTAAGGAGATCGATAAGCATTTGTTGTGTGTACTTATTGGGGATATTTTTAATCATGCACGTTGTTCTCTTATCCCTTCCACTATCAACTTCTTCTATGTTAATACGATACTTGATATCGACCGGCGTATACGTTAAAATTTCAGAGCATTTTAAGAAAGCGCTTTTATCATTTGTCCTGATTCTATAATGACAATTTTTTAATGTTTGATCTGATGTAATTTCATTTACTGTACAATTGTTTTTAAAATTAAATTCGTTATTCTCCAGTTTATTAGTAAAATTTTCTTTATCATAACTACTTGTTGATGCACTTGATGCTTCTTTTTCAGAAGGACAACTTGTCTCGTAATACAGCAAAATCCTCTCGATTACTTCAAAATTACAAAGTTTAAATGAATAAAAAAGATCTTTTTGATATTCCATGAAGTAATTGTGGATATTTTCATTATTGTAACCAATGATTCTTTTAATGTCTTTACCTGATATTTCTACATGATTATTACAATTTGTTTTATCTTCCGTACTCGGAATAAAGCCTTTATATTTTGATAGGTATCTTGGGAATGAATATCCTTTATTTGTGTAATCTTTTAAATTAAAATTGTGTTGAACAGGTGTACAATTATCTAATAAATTGTTATTAAAGATATCCTCTTGAAAAAGATTATCAGTATTTTGTTCTGGTATGTCTTCATTACATTCATGCATTATGCATAAATGACCTTTTTTTAATTGGTATTTGCATAAACAAAATATAAACTATGACCGTAATTGAAAGGTTGCCTGTACTAAAGACTTGTTTATAATTTTTTTGTCCTTTTAAACGCTCGTCTCATGGAAGAAGAAGATTTTAAAAAATCTGTTGAATGTTTAGAAAACATTTTAAAGAATATTAGAGATTTACTTACGGATATTAAAGAAAACAATCTTCATTTAAACACTTTAGATAAAATTAAAGAAGATGTAAAAACGATTTATGAGTTTACTTCAAAAATTCAATAAAAAAGTTTTTTTTAAAAATAGATTCTGTTGTGGATTACCATCTACGTCACTATAATTTGCCTGTAAAATGTTTTAAACATCCAAAACTGTATTTATAATCATCTGATAATAATATTTTTACCAAATAAATGCAATTTTAACAATTTTATACTTTGGCTTACTCACGATTCATTCAAACAAGTTTTGCTGTTCACTTGCTTCTGTTTGACCCTTTTAATGAACAAAAATTTACAAAACGATTTGATTGCAAGATACGTTCGACACGTTGATAAAACAGCTCAAAAAATCCTTTTTTATACTAAAACTTCTTCAGTGTACAAGTACGAAGACAACAAATGGATTAGTACAGGAATAGAAGGGACTTGTGTAATTTATCTTAAATCTTCAAAACAAAAGGTGTTGTGTGTTTTTAATAGAAAGAAACACGATGATTTCTTCTTATGTCTAGGCAATAATACTAAATTAGAAAGAGGAGGAGATATTGTTATATTTAAGAATAAAGCCATTTATGGTATTTGGTTTTGTAATAATGATGCTATTGAGACCGTTATTTCTTTAACTGCTTTTTTAAAATAAATCCAATTTGTAATTATTTTAATGATTTTTGTAGTAATATTTAATGATTTCAGTGACAGCCTAATATGATTTTTAACTATAGCAACCTATTAAATAAAAACTTTAAGACCGATTTGTTCCTATAAATTAAAAAAATTAATCTCTACCTATCTCTAATTACTTTTTTCCAGATCAGTGATAAACAAAATCAACTCTATACAATGAAATTTGCAAAATTAAAAAAATCTTTATTAAAATTGAAATTTTTAAACATAAGTTGTCAAATTTGTTTTCTTGTATAATCAATAAATCAATTACAAGCACATTAAATAACATCAAATGTTTAGGGTATGGAGGATAAGAAAAACGAAAAATTTTCATTTGTAACACTTAGATACGAATTAATTAGTGAATTAGGCGGTGGCACATTTGGAAAGGTCTATAAAGGAATAAAAGACAACCGGGATTACGCAATTAAAAAACTTTATCGTCATGATAATGGAATTCAATTGACAACAATTCGTGAAATTAAGTCATTGAGAAATGTTTATCATGAGAATATAATAAATCTTTTGGAGATTAACGTGCATGAGGACGATATTTACTTAGTTTTTCCTTATTTTAGATTCGATTTAACAAAATATCTCTCAAAAAACATTCCAAACAAGTTCGAAACTGTGCATATTATCAATCAAATTGTAGAAGGACTTGCGTATCTTCATGACAAAGAGATTCTTCACAGAGACCTAAAACCTGCAAACATTCTTATGGATTTCAATTTGAATGTTAAAATTGCAGATTTTGGAATGGCTAGAAATATGAGTCAGACTGGTATGTACAGTCCAGGAGTAGTGACACTTTGGTATAGGGCGCCAGAACTAATTTTTGGTGAAAAGAAATACGGAACTCAAATTGATGTGTGGTCTGTGGGATGTATAGCAGCTGAAATACTTCTTGGTTATCCTTTATTTCAAGGAAATTCTGAAATTAAAATGTTGGATTCAATAATTTACGTTTGTGGAACTATCAACCAACGAACTTGGCCTTCTATAAATGAAATTTCTGGTGTATCATCGTTTAATCTTCCGCAATCTCCTAGAAATCTTCGAAAAGTATTGAGGTCGGCTTATAGTGAAATTGTGGATATTGTTGATATAATTTTGGTCGTTGATCCTAATCAAAGATGTGGTTTAGAAGAAGTTTTGAATCATAAAATATTTAAGTCTCATGATAAAGAATTTATTAATAAAATTGGATTGCGGTACAATGAAAGGAACTATGACGAATAAAACGCTATTTGTAAAAATTGTAAATTTAATTGAAACCAGTAGTAATACGTTTAACGTTTTGTAAATATAAATTATTTATTATACATTGCAAATTTATAAAATATCTTCTTTTGTAACACCAATTGCTCTTAAAAATATTTCAGTTTTTTCAAATTTCTCAAAATCCGCATTTTTTAATGCAATAATTTTATCTCGTGTAATTTCGACCAGTTTAAATTTTTTATCATCGTCAACCAAAGACACTAAAACAGCCAAAAACATCCAAATATAATTAGAATTTAAAAAAGCAGGATTATTAATGGTAATGTAATAATAGAAATACCCTGCAAGGTCATTGTTATTGATAATAAGTGAAGTTGCAAGTAAAATCCCCGAATCATAGTACATATACTTTTCAAAAAAATTTTTAGGAATTTCGTCGTAATTTACACTTGGTATTGATTCTAAATTTGAATTTAAAAAGTCTTGAATTGCAGACGAGTTTTTTAAAATTTCATAATTGTTAATTAATAAAATGTAAATCATCTTAACGTCTATTGGACTTATTTGGTGAATTAAGTATTCTAGCAATGTAAAGAAAATATCAAAAGAAACAAAGTTATCAATTTCTAATTTAACAACATCGAGAACATCTTGGCTAGTAGAATCTTCGAGCTTAGTTTCATAGTATTTATTTTTTATCAATTTTTTAATTAAAGATTCAAGTTTATATTTAGTGCTGTACTTATTGGGCAATTGGTTTGCAGGAACCCCGATGTGGCATGGTGGTGACTTGTATGTCTTTCTAAATTCCTTACCAAAAATTACTTGATATGGTTTCTTTTCATTTTCTTCGTCCACAGGCGTATTTATTTTCTCTGAACTAGCATTAAAAATAAAATTATAGTTGATTGTAGAAGACATGTTTTTAACATTTTTTAGAAAATAATCTGCAACATAATCTTTTTCTTTGTCTGTCATAAAATAAATTTCTTTCATGGGCTCGAAACTAAACAAAAATAAAAAACGATAAATTTTAACAAACATGCATTTAAATAACCTAAAAAAAAACTTTTCAATGTAAAATTTATTTTAAAAAAACAAGTTTGCAATCTAAGTAATATACGCTCTCAACTCACAAACTTTTGTAAACTTTCAAACCTTCATCTTCTTTTTTTAAAAAAACACACGTAACCTCCCCTTTTAATTGTTTCTTTGTCTTAACAAAAACGTATTTAACACCATGTTCTTCACATAAAGCAGGCAAGTGCGTAATCAAATCCATTGGTGTCGTATCCCCTGTCAATACTAAAACACCCTTTTCTCCATTACAAATTGCTTTTTGACAAGCTTTAACTCCCGTGATTGGCTTCTCAATCCCTTTAAGTACTTCATTTATTACTTTTAAAGCTTCTTCACTCGCAATCGGCTGTGCTATTTTCAACATTTTTTGGGTTATTTTTTGTCACCAAGAAAAATTTTTTTCTAACGGAAACTTTTTCTTTCTTAAAAAATTGATAACTGTCGTCTTATCTTTAATTACATTTAGATCTATTTGTTCATTGTAAATGCTGAGATAATTTCCGTAAGATTTATAAACATTTGTACTATTTTTAATTTCATTTAAAAATTGTTTTATTCCACTTTGTTTAAATTTATTTTTTAAATTCATTTGGGTTTTTTTAAATTTAAAAATTTTATTGTTCAGAAGATTCTCCACTAAATTCATCATCCGCAGTAGAAAGTAAAGAAAATTTAGATTTTTCTCCATAAAGTTTGGCTTTACTTACAACACAAAAAGTTCCATTGAATTTTGTAATAAAATCTTCTATTTCTTTACACGCGCCATTTACTGAATTATAAGCTTTTTCTTTATCAGAAGACACTCGAGTTATTGAATACGTTGGAGTTTTATTTAACGAAATTTGTAATTTACTGTCTTTTTGTAAAACTTTTTTAAAAGCTTCTTTTATTGTTAAAATGCCACCAGAAGATTGACAAGTTATATCAATATCAGCTCTTACTTTATAAGAACTAGCTTGAAATTGTTCTTTAATTAATTTTTTTATGGTCATACCAATGTCATCGTCTTCTAAAATACTTTCATCTTCTTTAACTCGAGCAAAAAAATAATACAAAGACCCGTACTCTTCTGCTTTTTTGTATCCAAAACTTTCATAAAGATCTTTTACATTTATTTTTAATTTTTTGGCTGCTTTGGCCATGATGTAATACGCCGTTTTATTTTTAATGTACGTTTTTCTACAATCTTCTTTTTCAGATTCATTTACTTTTGTTATGCTCAAATCGATGTAGCCTTTCTCGTTATCAACTCTAAGAACATTACAAATTTCAATGTTGTTGACTTTTGTGCATTGATTAGCACTTTTTATTCTTTTCTTAGACAACTCACCAAGAAGAACAAGACCATGGGCTTTGCCATACTCCAATAAATCAATACTTACACCATCATTATCAATTGTTACAACTTTACCGATTACTATTTCTCCTTCTACTGGATATTTTTTATCATAAAAACTACACTCAAAACTCGCCATGAGGGATCAACTTAAAAATTTAATTTGTAAAAACAACACTCTAGTGTAGTTTTTTTTAATAATATTTTTTATATTCTAAAAACGCTTCTCTGCCACTTTGTATAACGTGTTTTTCCGATTTATCCATAAAATGAATATCATCTTCATTCAGATTTTCTTTAATTATCATTTTAGAAAATTTTGATAATCTTTCTTTGAGAATTTCTTTTGTGAAATCTTTTTCATTAAAATTTTGTAAAAAACGGTAAAAATAATTGTAAATTTGATTTAAATCAACAGAAGGAGGAAAGGCCTTTAATTCATTAATCATTTCTTTTGGAATTAGATCTTGAACAATTTCACAATGTCTGTTTTCAATAAGAAATTTTACTAAAAAGTACGGCAATTCTATTTTTTTATCAGCTTCAATTTCTTTGTCGTTGTCTGGTGATAAGTAAAACTCGAAATTGCTAATGTTGTGTTTAAATTTAACTTTCAATTTTGTTTCTTCTGTTAAAATTTCATCAATTGAATAATAATCCATTTTAAAGAAGGACAAAACAATATAAAAATATTTTATTAAAAAAATATTTTCATATGGACAAATGGCCGAGCGGTCCAAGGCGCTAGCTTCAGGTGTTAGTATTCGTAAGGATGCGTGGGTTCGAATCCCACTTTGTCCAATTTTTATTGTAAATGGTGATGATTTTCTTAACATTGGTTAAATGAACATTATCAGTCTTTTAATATGTAAATTTTATTAATTGCCCTCATTTTTTTTTAATGTCAAGAGATAAAATAAAAATAACGGATTTAATAGATAATCAAACAATAACAGAACACGATTATAAAATAAAGCCAAATTCTTATTTTAAAGATAAAAATTGTAATGAAATAGAAGAATTCATTTCTATGAAGAAATATAAAGAATTTGAAACAATTAGAGAAAATAATTTTTTTAACGTCTTTCCAAAAATGAACTTAGAAAAAAAATTAGATGCGATTTTAAACAAAAAAAATTTATCAGAAATTCGAGATAGAAAGAATTTTCAACACCAGTACAATTCTAAAATGCAAAAAGTAAAACGAATTAAAAGTAAAACTTACAGAAGATTTAAAAGAGAAGCTAAGAAGGCCGAACAAGAACAAATTGTTACTAAAAAGCCAGATGTTACAATTAATTACGATATACAAGAAGAAGATCAGGGAATTGACGAACTTGAAATAGAAGACGCACCGATTTTTGAGTTTAGTGGTCAAATTGAAGAAAAAGAAAATAACGAAATAGTAAAATTGGCTTTTGAAAATGAAATGAATGAAAATCAAAGAGATTTTATAGAAGAAAAAGAAAAGATTATAAATGATGAAGCGCCTGTTACTTTAGAGAAAATATTACCTGGTTGGGGAGGCTGGGCAGGACCTGGTCTTAAAATAACTAAAAATAAACACAATGTAATTAAAGAAAACAAAGATGGAATTAAAAATACAAATAGAAAAGATTTTGAGTCTAGTCACGTGATCATAAACGAAACTAAAGAGAAATTGGATGATAAATTTAAGTGTAAAGTTCCATTTGGTTACACAAAAGAAGAATATTTAGAGAAACTTAATAGACCAATTTCAAAAGAATGTAATACAAATCGTATTTTTAATAAAATTATCAAACCAAAAACTAAAACGAGAAAAGGAACGATTATTGAACCTCAAAAATTTATTACTGAATGATCAATAAAAAATTAAGGTTTATTAAAAATTAAATTGATTATAAATGTTGTTTTACTATGATTTTAAGTGTTTAAAGGTTTTTAGATTGTTAATAGATTTACACTGGCTATTAATTTACCTAAAAAAAAGTATCAGATTTTATGATTGTATATATAAAAGTGTGACATCGTGTAAAGTATTGAACAAAAACTGTTTAATATGCATTGATGGCAACGAAATAAATTAATGACCCGATGCTTTATAAATAGAAATCCTGAAAGTCAGGCGTGCCACTTAAATAATATTAAACATTGAATAAGAAATTTAACAAACAAAGTAAAAAGTTGATAAAAATGTGATATCATTAGATTGTCCAATAAAATCGATTTTAAACCAGCTATTACTGTAAAGTCTATGCTTTAAAGAAATATCTAATAGATTGTAAACCAGCTATTTCTGTAAAGTCTATGCTTTAAAGAAAAATTTGATAGATTTAATAACAGCTATTTCTGTAACGTCTATGCTTTAAAGAAATATTTAATAGATTTTATAACAGCTATTTCTGCAAAGTCTATGCTTTAAAGGAATATCTAATATAGTAAACAAAGAAAAGAGGCATGATATCATTTAAAATGTTTTTATATGTCTGTACTCAAATTAAATAATTGAAAAGGCAACAGATTGTATTGTTTTATGAAAAAAAATGATAATGAATCATTAATCTATTGACACCTCAATGAATCGAACCAAGTCTATACAACTTGACCCAAAGCCTTTTTCCATTTTGCAATTCTCTGTTGTGTAAAAATGTTTATTGATCTTGTCACTAAAAAAACAAATTTTGGTTTCAATTTGTAAAAAGCACAAATTTTAAAATGCTCGGTATGATTTTTGTTAAGAATCAAAAGCGATTGTCCATTTTGCTAAGCATAAAAAACTTTTAAAATAAATTTTTAAATTAATTAAAAAAATCCAATTATCTTTATTAACTAGATTAACAAATGCATTAATTTCAAAACAATGAGTTATTTGGGTCAAAAAAGATACATATACATAAAATTTAGTGACAATTTTAAATGGTAAAGTTAGAGTTAATGACATTAAATGAGTAGTTTACTATGAGAAAATATAACTCTATCGAATAGAGCCATCTTTTACTATTCTCGAACAAACACAAATCTTTGTAATGATGCCATATTTTGATTCCTATATCTTTTTTAACTAAGTAATCTTAAGACAGCCATAATTACTTAGGTTCTAATTATGCACCAACATAATTCATCATTACTATTTTTTATAATCATTTTACAAAGTTTTTGACATTTAAAAATTTTGTTGCTTTTAATTTTATCTTAAATCTGTCAGTTATCAAAGTTTGTTTGTTAATTTGTTTACAAATTTAACTATAAATAAAAAAAAAACAAAAACAAACAATGGAATTTCAAGGAGGGTCTGAGAATTCAAAATTTATAAAAGAAAAGGTGAGCATCGCTAATAGAGACTACAATTTCAAAAACTTACTAAAAATGTTTAATAAAAATCACGATGATACAAAATCAAATCAACCAGTAGATGATAAACTGGTTACCACAAAAATTGTTGTACATAAAGAAACCAACAAACAAATTGTGCAAAGTGAAATTAAAACAGAAGAAAATAAGGCATATATTATAGAAGAAAAGAGGAACACTTTAGAAAGCCCTATTGATAAAAACAATAAGGTTTTAGAAGATAAAGTATTTCTTAAATCAATGTGCAATAGGCTAGCTAATGAAATCAAAGGATTAAAAACAGTCAACAAGAAATTAGAAATTTTAAATAAAAATCGCGAGGATGCAACGTTTATTAGACCAGTACATGATCAACTGACGATCACAAAAACTACCTTTGATATAACAAGCAACCAACAAATAGTGCTAGGTGAAATTAAAACAAATGAAATTATGGTACGTGTTATAGAAGAAAAAGATAACAAAATAAAATGCCCTAATGATAAAAACTGTAAGGTTTTGGAACATGAAGTGCATGTAAAATTGATGTGTAATCGGCTATCAAATGAGATCAAAGGATTAAAAACGGTAAACAAAGACCATATACCAGTTTTAAAAACTTTAGTATCAAAACTCAAACCAGAGAAATGCTCTCGTTTGTACAATTATGATGAAATCCGGAATTTCTGGGAGAATTTGTAAAATGTTAATAAATAAAGTGTATATAAGTATTTTTTTTTCAATTATAACCATAAAGTTTTTTTGCTTCTCATAAACAAAATTAAATGTGTCATTAAAAGACCAACAAAACATTTTTATTTTTGATGCAAATAAACATGTAAATTGTTTTTTGTACCAAAAAGGTCATTTTACAAAAAAACTTTCAAACTTTAATGTAGTGATTATCTGTATCAAGAAAAATAAGCTTTTAAAGCGTTTTTTTTCAACTCTTTAGTTTGTGTGTAATACATAGTATTGAAAATTTTAAATATTATAAATAGCCAGATATAATTATTATTTAATGATAAGTTAAAACAGTTTATAAACTTTGTTAAAAAAAACATTACTGAATCAAATATCTTTGTGTGTTTATAACTAATTCTCACGCAATTATACCTTCACCTGTTTGCGATCGAAATGATGGTTTTTAAAATCATAAGCCTTCTGTTTATTTGATCAAGCATTTAAACAAATCTGGATTATAAAAAGTATGCAACAAAATTTTTAAGCATATAAAAGTGGCTTTTCAATTGTGAGAGCTGTTTATTTCTAATAACAGGCTCAATTAAAATTTTTTATAATTCATGTTTTACAAAACAAGGCATTTCAAATAATCTTCACTTCAAAGAACTTTAGATATATCTAATTTTTGATGTTTGCACGTGAAAATATAATGATTGTATTTGTCTCACAATAATCACACAAACTAATTAAAAAGTTAAATAAAGCCATTTATGATAATTTGATTCACATTGTTTAAATTAGTTCTTAAGTGAACATAAAAAATCTTACGTTTATTTTTATTTTTATGGTAAAGGCCTAGTACATGTTTTTTTTAAATATTTAAAAACACAGTAAAGATTAAACATTTTTTATTAAAGTTATTGCAAATCATCATAGTAAGTAACCAAAAAGTCATAGAAATCTTCTTTCAAAACACCACTTTCTTCAATTAAAGAGTTACGATCTTTTAAATTCATTTTTAATAATTTTTGAATTAAAAATCCAACTATTGGTTTTTTTAAAGATGATGGTGCTGTATGATCCGTTAAATTCAAATAATTCAAAGGATTAAGACCAAACGAATATTTTAAATTTGACAATACCTGAGATTGTATTTTAAAAAGCATGATGTAAACTTTAGAAGAGATTCCTGACAAATTAACAAGCATATTACTTTCCGAGATAAATGATGGCGGCATCAACTTGGATACAGACGTTTTCTTTGTCATTGAACCAAGATTTGTCTTTAAATGGTATCTTTTTATCATTTTTGTTCCTCCCTCACTCATTATATTGTTAGGTGTATAACTATAAACATGAAAATTTCCATAGATATCGGCACAAATAAAAGATACTTCTGTATTTTTTATGATCATATCAATTGACATAGTTTCATTAATAGGATCTGATGTACAAAGTAGATTAAGCCTAATTGGTTTTTTTTGATAATAATAGAATGAAATGCCTCGGTAAATATCAGAAACAAGTAGATAATTTTTAATACTTAGAATAGAAGTAGATAAAGTATAGAGATCGTGTATTGCTATAGGAATTAACCCATCACTTCTATCTATTTTATAAACCATAAGTTTAATTCCTAAACAAACTGCTATATTTCCTTTGACCTCATCACATTTCGTTATACAACCTTTAATGTTTTCAGCAGCAAATAACTTTAATTTTCGATCCTTATAAGCATTCTCTTTGTCTGCAACAACAGAAGTAATTTCGAAAGCAATTAATCTACCTCTAGATTGTTTATCTTCTCCTTCAATCTTAGTAGTACAAACAACCAAAAAGTCAGACCTGCCATCTTTTCCAACAGGATCATTTAAAGATAAATATTTTACATCAAAAACAAATTCATCAGCTTCAAGTTGGTATGAACTAATCAAAAGAAAGTTTTTAC
>DWJH01000160.1:0-13220 GCA_018248735.1 Tagiades litigiosa | reverse complement strand
AACTTTCATGAAATTCAAAGTTACGTTTAAAGATTTGTTGCGTTTTGAGTAAGATTGACATCGATTCCGTATAGACTGCCACTACTCCATAGATTATTAAAAAAACCGAATTAAACAAATAAAATTAAAAATTAAAAAGGGTTTTTAACTTCACAGTTAGAAAGACAACGGGTACAGGAAGCAATAAAAGCGGACTCGGCAGCGCGGCAGTCGATGGCAATAGAACGTAGTTTAAGACTCCGTGCCGCCAGGCTTGATGCTGTGACCGCAGAGATGAAGCTGCCATCATCACATCCAGCGCTCCAATTCACTGTGGAAGAGGCCTGTGCACAAGAGTACTTGAATCAATATCAGTGAATCGATTAAACCAATAATATTTGGCACTCTCAGTTAATCATTGAAAGTCACTTATTTAACTTAATATACTACTACTTAGCTACTTGAATTATTACCGGTTCATTTATGGAAAACAAAAATATGTGAAAGAGTCAGTTATCAGTGCAAATATCTGTAAAAATATCAGTGAAAGAGAACATAACTTAACTACTTACACAACAGTACATAAAGACTAATCAATGAAACAACAATTATATATATTAACAAGAATAGTTAATAAAAGAATTAGTAAAACAGTGAATAAGATAGATAAATAAATTAGCCGCCTTTCCAAAGACCTACGTTATAAAAATTTCTAAAGCCGAAAATTGAATTATCAAAATTTTTTTTTCACTAATTAAGACTGAATGAATAGTATGATTAATTTCTAATAGCGTAAAGATATTCTTTAGAAATGTTATTATGTAGTTGTATGATACCTAATTATAATGTCCTTAAATATTGTTTCTTAATCTATTGTATTTATTTAATAAAAAATCTTTATTGTCTATTGGTATGTTTTATTTTATTAAAGTACTTCTAAGAAAGCAGTTTTCTTAATATAGACTGTAGGGTAATTTATGCGGAATATTAAAAATTATATTCAGTAAAATATAGCTTGCAAGTGTTCAAGTGCAAGATATTCAGCCTGAAGGGATCCATAAATTTACGGTCATATTATGACCATTTATCTTCTTTTAGACCTGTACTTAACACATATCTTCTGCGAGGTGTGTATAATATTAACAATAATAAAATATTTTTTCGATAGGCTTAAGGTAAAATCATTGAATATTCGACGCTCGGCCAACCAAAGGATCTTGGTTAGGTTTTGACCAGCACATATATTTGTTTATCGAATGAGTTAAGTTCTACGCTATTTGATATGCTGGGTTCTCTCTTCGTTTTTCATTCGAGGTGTCAGCGTAAATAGTATTAGGGAGTAAGCTATTACCGAGTATTAGTGAGCTTAATGCATACCTAATACAAAACTAAACCTTATTCAAATTTATTATAATATTATAAATATTTGGCTACAGCGAGAATTAATGCAAGGACAGAAAAAATATATTTTTATTACATATAGATGCATCACTGTCAGAATTTAAAGACGTGAAATTTCCCGCCTTAATGATTTACTGCCAATACTTACCAGAGAAAACTATTATTATGCCATAAAAGGCCAGATGACGAAGATATGTCGGCACTTAAAAATCTAAAAATATACTTAAATGTTACTTTTTCCTCTTAAAATGCTTAAACTATTATCTGAAATGTCTGCGTGGGTGTAGCAATAATGATAATTCGATAGCAAGCTTATATTTTTTCTGAAGACTGTTATTATAAGACGTGTAGGCAATCTTGTCACATAATTTTTGAACCTCAGGGATGCTAAGACCATAATATATTGTTGAGTATGCGGATGATAATTTCCTTGTATGTGTATTTTTACTAACTGTCCTCGATTTGTTATATAAGGTTTTGTGTTAACACCAAATACCATAATGTGTTGGATAATTATAAATATTCTAGGCATTGTATTTGAATTTGAAAGGACCAATGCTTAGTTGTTTCAAGCAAAAAAAGACATGCGAAAATATTTCCTATCATTAAAAAAAAGGATTTCTATATTCAAAACTATTACAAAGTAATTCGTGTCGAGGTAAATAAAGAAAACAAAGGATTAAATACGAAAATTTGTATATTTTACTTGATTGCGTTTTACAATTTGATTAAATTATAATTCATTAATAAAATTATTATATTTAATATGCATTTGTACAATTTGTCTATGCCTAACTAAACTACGACATCTAGGAAATATATTACACATTGCTAATATACAACATGCTTTTTACATTGATATATTAATACCTACTTCTATGTATATTTATAACGTACAATTATTGACATATACACTCAAAACAGTTTCCCTTGAAAAACATCACGCTGCGAGAATATTTTTGAGTCAATTATTTTACTAACAAACAGATTCGTAATTATATTTTTTAACGGTAGTAGGTATATATTCACGTGATGATTTCGAAATTGTTGCATTGTTTATCATCTTGTAGAATAGGCATTAATTGTTTTAAGACGGTAAGAAATAACAGTTAATGGCATTTGCATTATATATTTTATTTCCATGTTGTAATTCTTAGTACAATAGGAAAAGTACACGCACGATAACAATGTCGGTCGGAAAATAGGCTGTCCGGACAATTGCAGATTTATAGTGCAGTCGGTAATTCTGTACCTAAATGTAAACAAATCTTCAATGGGACATTCTAGGGATTTTAAAACATTTTTCCTATATAAATTTTCATCTTCTAGGTCATTAAAATTAGTTTGATGTATAGCAGATTCAACGTAATGTTTATCAAACGAAACTTCGCGGTACTTTATGGCATACATGCTATTGGATTTAAGTTAAATGTTAAGTTAAAAGCCACATGTAGAGAGGATGAACGCCAACACAATTAGCATTTATAGGTACAAGTAATTGAGCATAACGCTAACTAACTTTCGAATCAGTCGTAATATTCACGCCTAATTTTTCAATTGATCTTTCCTTATTTTTAAATGTCTGAGCATAAATCTAGATCGAATCACATAAATAAGTGTAAGGAACATTGATATTATTCATAATTATCTCACTTGTCGGTTATAATAGCAAAAAGTCAAACCGAATTACATTAAATTAAATTGTGCGATCAGTTAGGCATTAGGCAGAAGTATGAAGAAACATTAAAAGTAGGTATCCTATCGCGTTTAACTGGATTTCTGTTTTGTACATTTTGTACTATCTTACCATTGCCTTTATTAACAAAACCGACATGCCACGTACACAGAACATACAGTATTGTTCAATACGAGCAAGTTATAACTTGACACACGTATTTTATGTAACGGCTAAAAATTTCATTATTCAAGAATATTCTTAAGGTTTAACTTGCCACATATCACATTTAATTTAGATGATTTGAACTTTAAACTAAAACTCGTCATGTCTCGCTTATTATGTTGTAAATGACGAGGTCAAACATAACAAACAATCTTTAAACAGCCAATAATAGAAAAAGTGTATAGTGTTTTTTGTGAATATTTAAAAAACATACTGTATATTCCGTGTTATGTGCAAATTTTATTAACACACTCACAAACACAAGCTACGAAATACATTGCAGCAAAATTGTATAAAACTGGACGGACAACTCAACTCACTATGGCAAATGAGCATCCAGCAATTTAAAACTCGCAAAATTGCGGCCGACCCCATCCATAAATTTAAATAAAGGCAGCCTTTTCAATGTAACAATCATTATTCTAAATATAATAAAAAAATGTTTCGAATGTCTTCATATTGGCAGTACGTCGATGGAAGTAATGTATGTCCTAACTCTGTTATCTTTGGTACGTTGCGCTCCGACTAACAGGGTTCGACGAAGCATACGAGTCTTGTGTTTTGGTCACTGTTCCATTCCATTGTGGGAATGGCTACGCAAATTCTAGTATTAATGTATCGAATAGTCTAACAACGTTGTTACAATTAAGTACATATATTTTATCAGCATCAGCAAACTTTAACGAGCCACACACGAGTTCAATAACATTATTTATTGTCTGTGATATCGAACTCTATCAAAAACGCTTGTTTAGCGTCTTTCGATATTTCTGACCACAAGAAGCAGTACTTCAATTACCACATAATTTGAAGCGTTTATATCTGCAGCGCGGCTAAGGATTGTGTGGCGGAGTTATGGGAGGCGATGGGTGTGAGTGGTGTCAGTGGAGTCGTGGTAGCCGATGGGGGAACTGTTGTGGCCGGTGTGAGGGGCTCCGGTGGGGGCTCGGCAGCCCGAACCAGCGCCCGTCGCAGCTCGTGCGCCCGCGCAGCCAGCGTTCTCGCGGACTCCGCCATCTCTGCGACCGCACTCGCGCAGGGGAACTGTTGTGCCGCGGCCTTCGTTTTGGCGACAGTCGTCGCTAGCGCGTCGGATAGCGCGTCCGAACACCGCAGCGCTTTCGCTTTCAGTCCAGAGTGTTGAGCACTCCTGGAAAGAAACATTTATTATGAGTTCAGCTCAATAAACATGTAGGAGCTTCAAACGGATTATTTTTGTGTAAGGCATAATTATAAGACTTTAATGAAAAAAACAAGACAAAAACTTCATTTTCATCTTGTGTCTATTTACTTTAGTAACGTTCACTTTAGTAATCTTCACTTAATCTATACGTTCTTTCCTTGGTAAAAATGACATTAATACTGATGTAATGTAAAAGTGTAAATATTTATATACCTGTGTACTGTGTCCCCAACGTGGACTATTCTATGAGCGCTCAACACGACGAATTTGCCGTGAGCAAGGAAGACGTCTGGCGGCTGGCCCATTTCGATGGTTCGAAGGAAAGCCTCAACTGCCGTGGCCAAGTGGGCGCCGTAAGTTGCCGTTTGTGCTGCGTAGAAGGCCGCAAGTTGCCGATCATCTGGTGGTAACCGCGTTGCCGCTGCCACAGCACTGACCTGGGTAAAAGTATTTCTACTTACAATACTTGAAAAGATTTTGGTAGATTTAATTGCTAATTTTTACGCTCGAAAGAAATAGAGTTTGTATCATTGATATTTTACTAGTCCAAGGCTCTATGATCATCTACTATAGTTTAGTGTAATTTGTTACATGATTGTAATTGATATTCTGAGTGTTCATTCTACCGATACAGAAAAACCTAAGTAACTTTTTATTATAACGATATTTCGTTGGAAAATACATCATATTTATTGATTTTTTATATATAGATAAAAAGTTTGTAAGACATACCTCGCCGCCGTGGTCTGCGTCTCGCACGAGCGCGTCGAAGGACGCCCTCAGCTTGTCGGGCAAGGCCGCGCGTATCTCCGCGTTCCGCCGCCCCACCGCCGATCGCGACTCTAAACGAACGTAGTCGTACTCCTCCGTCCATTCGTGCTCTGGGACCGTTGCTGATCGCCTGTCACAAATTTAAAATATTTTTTCGATAACCATCAACTCAACAACCACAATCGAAACTCCGGGTTGCCTAGGTAGAACTAATGCTTTTTAACCAGATACTTCTAGTGAATGGGTAGGGACGGAAAGTGCATACTTTGGAAATTAGTACATTGATACATTGAACGTACAATAAGTAAACTATAAAGTTTTGTTAATGGTTATGAACCCAGCGAAGAAGCCAATACAAACAATTGCATTACGGTTCTCACCTGAACAACAAGGACGCGTTGCCGTGTATAAAGGAAGCGGCGCGCCTGACGTCCTCGGTGAGCGAGCGCGCGCACGCCACGAGCTGGTCGAGCGCGTCCTGCGTGCCGTCGGTCGGCTCGCGATCGCGCTCCAGCCGCTCCGCCGCCCACTCGCCCGCGTCCAGCGCGCTCGTCGCCTCGTGCGTGATCCGCTCGGCGTCCTTCAGCGCCTTCACCAGCGGCCGAAGCTTCACTGCGATGCCTACAACGATACCTTACAATGTGAGCTAGTGATCTCTCGTTACCATTGCTATATCGTCGATTGTACTACAAAATTCTATTGACATTAACTAGATAGTCAGCTGCAGGATGCAAGTAGTGTACTTGCACCGTCCTGTCATTGGTGGAATATACCTTAAGCGACGTGGGACACTTAAATGTGGAACCTACAGTCTTAGATATCCCTTGCCACCGAAAGCGCGCGGCGGGGCTGAGGCTATTAAAACAGTCGTACTAATTAACTTAAAAAAATCGTCACTAAGAGGTAGCGGATGAGACAAGTCTGTTTGACGTCCTTTATATTAACTAGAGCATAGCAACTAATCGTATAGCGCTAGAGACACACTGCCGTCCCGTCCTGCTCGCTGCTCGATGGAACCCTCAGTCAAACAATTGCAAGGATACAGTATTAAGCGAGTGTAGCCATACCTTTGTCCTGCGCATCGTGTGCGTTGGCGAGCGTGGCGTCGGCGAAGACGGCGAGGTCGTGCAGCGCAGCGCGGAGGCGCGCGCCCGCCACGCGCACGTCCAGCACGCGCGGCCGCAGAGCGCCGCGCCGCCGCCAGCCCGGCCGCACGTACGACAGCAGCCGCGACACCGCCGCCGATGCCTCCTCCTGCGCAAATACATTATTTTTATAAGTACATAAATTACAAAATTCTTTCACTGTCCTAAAGTTGACTGGTAGATAATACTCTTAGCAAAAATATGTATATATTTGTATATTTGTACCTCTACTTTTGTTAGGTTTATTCAAGTAATAAATAAATAATCATCAATATATTATTTACCTAATATTAAGAATCTTTCCATTTATTTACCTAGTTATTAGAAAGTCAATAAATTACATTTTTTTTTCGATAATCGATTCGACAGGAATGACTACTTAATAATACTTGTTTAATATTAGCTTAGCAACAAATTGCTTGTCTAGCGTTTTAAGCGATTACTTCAGTGGTTTCAATTATGAACATAAAAGAAAATTACGTAATATAAGAGCTCTGACTTAATAAAATTACCTAAGTGCATACTTCGATAAGAAATCCTTTAATAATGATAACGTTCAATATGATTGATCCGTGTCTGATGCCCTTGAAAATATTTGTCATTTTAATTATATTTACATTTAATTAATTATAGTCAGTGTACGTTAACAATTCCAAAATGATATTAACGTTATTGTCATAAAAAATGTAGTTGAAACTGCCAAATCTCTAAAATAGCGACATTATTGGTCAGAGGACAAAAAAAATAAAAAGAGGTGCATATGTTAGATATGCAGAATATGAATTAAGTTCTTTTATTGTTAATTTTAAAAAGAAGCTAAATACTTTAAGTACTATCATTATAGCACAGAAAACAGCAAACGAGAAGGTCAATCTGCAAAAGGAGTGATCTCATTTTACCATTATCCTTATCCGTTAGCGCACCGATCTTCGAATAGTATTTTTTTAAACAACTACAGGTTACAAAACATTTAAAACATGTAAATCACCTGTAATCTTTCTAACGCTTCTAACGCAGCATCACAAGGTAAGGGCAGAGCGCGTGACCGTGGCACGTCGTACGTGCTGGAGGCCGATGCGGCGGAGTTGGCTGAACTGCCCGAGTTAGCTGATGCGCTTGACGTGGCCGATGTTAGGGAGCCAGTACCGCTGCACGCAGAGTCCGCGCTCGCTGGTCTTGGGGCTCTTGGTGCATCGTACCAGTCTGCAGTCGGCCTTGGACAGTCGTATGTGCCCAGCCGGTTAACTGGCATCGGCGCTCGAGGCACGTCATAATGCGAACACTCTTCTATCTGTAATAAAATTAACATTTTCCTGATGTCTTCACGTGATGTTCGGCTCAAATCTACCCAATCAAATGTCAGATAAATCCCAAAACTTATTATTCAAATGTAAATTTCCATGTAATTATCTGGTATCTAATACTCTTGGTATGCAAGCACCCAAATCTTTAAAACTGAAACAACCCGCAAGGGTGGCCTCACATCAGAAATAGTTTCAATTACTTAATTATTATCTAATTATTCTTACTTTAGTAAAAGCCGGAGATTGTTGCGCTGGTAGCGGCTGATGAGCTACTGGTGCAGGTGTCCTGGCGCGTCGTCTCTGCAATGCTGTGCTGCCATCGAAAACTCCGGCCACGACCCGCAATCTGTTCCCCGGGCATATTCCCTGAAATTGCCAACGAATAACATTAAACTCTCATCAATCTCGAGCCTGACGTCATTCTATAAAATTAACAGCGACGTACGACACGTCATTACCGCAAAAAGGGCCGGTGACCTCAGAACGCCGACTTCGACCGAACAGGCCCTTCTCGAAATTTATCCTTATTTACAAAATGCTCTTCAACGTAATTTTCGTTATAAATACTAACGTTAATCGTAAGCGAGGATAGTCTAATAATTAGAAGAATTGTTCCTCCTTTCCTTCCTCCTAATTGGCAAATTGTAACTCATTGCGGAAAATATAAAATCCTGGAACACGTGAAATGTGACGTCACGAAACTTGAGGCATCCCTCCATCCTCTTGTCACACAATGTCGCCCGCCCTTCGTCGACATTAGTGTCGTCCAACGGGGACCAAAAAGTGATCCGCACAAGAAGCTTCACTTCGATAACACTAACCTGCCGGCCTCGTAACGAGCAGAGCCACCAGCCCTCGCTCCCGCCCGTGTTCTGCTCCAGGACGGTGAGCAGGTCGCCGCGTCGAAACGCCAGCTCGTCTGGTGACTCCGCTATATTGTCGTACAAAGCTCGCGCCATACACTGCAAAGAAAAATGCCCATTATTCACTTGTCAACATGGCGATCCAACAAAAAAATGTTTTTACCCGACTACGGCAAAACCATAAGGGTTAATCGTCATCATCATCACAACCCATCAGTGTTCCATTACTGGGAAGGGATCTCCTCTCAGACTGAGAAGGTTAGTCCATAGTCCACCACTAGCCCAATGTGGTAGACTTCACACATATTCGATAACATGAACTGTTAGACGTGTAGGTTTCCTCACGACGTTTTCCTTCACCGTTATGGCAAGTGATATTTTAGTGTTATAAAAAATAATAAGGATTAATAATATGCAAAATTCTTTTAAGTCTATACTCGTGAGTAAAAATTAAAAAGGAATAAATCACCGTTAAAAATGTCATATTGGAAAGCACCAAAAATTCAAGTCAGAATACTTTTAACCTCACGCCACAACATTCATACTGTCCTACTCACGTCTTAAAACGAGGTGGCGAACGCTATAAATCTTTTTTTAACAATTTTACCAATAAAAGAAAAAAAGCTTACGTACAGTGGAACCTCTTTGTTTTTGGGAAGTCGGTTAAAAAAAACCAAGTACCATACCTACTCTCTAAATTAACCTGAATAAAACTTACCCAACGTACAAATTCGATTTTTATAAGTTTTACATTCACTATCACTTGCACCGTGAGGCAGCTAGAGAACAATTATTAAATACTAACCGTTAACTTAGAAATCAGATGTCATCAGAATTATAGAATCAAATTGATATTTTTTAAGGTGGCCTTTTAAACATGATATTGTCATTTTGATGCAATCTATTATAATAATATAATTATTGGAACCGAAGCTCCTTTGCCCCCTGAAATCTACTGATATCACATAAGTAGTTATCACAAACATATCACAAAAAATATTTTTAGATTTGGTATAAATCATTTATTTAAAAAAAATATTTGCATTGCTTAGTCTTCTAACGGGGTTTGGCAAAACTGATATTTTAATGAGCATCATTATACAAACATTTTTACTTTGAAATATAACTCCGCACATCTGCAATATGTGAATGAATAATATACTCATATACCTACATCCTACACATCGAATCGAGGGGAATGTTGATGCAAGCCCACCTTTTACGAATGAGACCCTTAAATTAACATTTGACACCTTTGCGACCATATAATTTACCGCACGTGTGGCATACGTGTGTTTTTCATTCCCAAAATAAACCTTTTATAAATTCAAAAATGTTAAATGCACCCTATGCACCCTCTTATCAATATTGTATCACACGATTTAAATTACCACAAAGTGGACAGTGTTCGCTGCCAGATCACGCTGGACGTGTTGTCAAGCGACTTTTTGTCCAACTTTGTAATAATCTCAATGTGATTGTAATAAGAAATTTACTTAAGCATATTTTGCATAACGTCAGATCACTGTAAACCTCCTCAGCTAAGTAATAGGGATAAAGCAGGCAAAGAACCGAATTTTTTAGAATGTAAGATATTCTAAAAAAGCGGCTTAGTTAAAAAGGAGAAACTCGAGGTCCCCATGAGACCTGTCCTGAGACATGTCCTGGTGAGGAATGTACTCATCATGATTATCGTCAACACTGCACGTATATTTTTATAAAAATAATATAACCAAAGATTCCCAACTTTCTAGGGAAGGATTTAGGTATGTGCGACGGAACTTACTACATTCCCCTCTGTAATCAGCGAACGTATGTAGCAATTTTCTGGGATCTCAGAACATTGCAGATGTACCCTATTACAGCAACTGTTTGGCCCCTTCTCATGTTGTGTAGTCCCCAGGGCTCGCAGCACACAATAACTTCTGACAACAACCAACACCTAGTGACAATGCGACACATTAGACATGGCTAACGATGCTGTGACATTATAGAAAAAAATATGAGGCAGCGTCATTTATGTTTGTAAAGGTTCAGTTTTAGCTTAGTCTCAACGTCATTATTACGACACTATTGGATTTACCCTAACACAACAGTTTATAAGACATAATGCACGTAGCGTATGGTGACTCTGCAATAAAGAGAACATTTGCCCAAAGTGTATTATCAGTAGAACGTAACATGACCTGCGTTTTCAAACCGGAAAAATGTTTGTTATTACTTAAATGAAAGACGTAAGGACTAAGTCACTAAGTTACAGCTTAATTCAAATACAAAACGAAACAAATGTAGTTTCTTGTTATAACGTTTTTCTGATTAATTTGTGATGACAGGTAATATAATAGTTTTCAAATAATTCGGTATGAATTAATTAAGATATTTTTTCTGCATTTACCTCAAGTTTTTGGGGTAAAATTATTTTCGTATTATTGTAAAAAAAACGCCTGATACCATTTTGCATAGAGGTAATTTTTTTTTTTATAGCAAACCCTTTAATAACAATATCTGTAAACGAAGTTATATCAATTTTATATTTGTATCAAAGTGGAGTGCAGTTTGCAGCTGCAGCGGCGATACGGTGTCGATAATGACAGATCGCATTGTGCAATGCTGTAGGCGCGTTGGGGCAGGCCATGTCCGTTTCCGATACACGCAACCGTTTATGTAACCGATAAAATTTGCAAATCGATTTTGTTTAATCGAATTATTCGATTTGTTAAGTTAAAGTTTTACTTGTATCGCATTCCCCTTTTTTAAGTTTATAAAGTAAGCAAACAGAGCGGGACATTTGCTTCTAAATTGGCACCGTTGGTTTGAACTAGAGTAATATTATAGAAAATAAGGCAACAGTCTTAGTAAGAGGAAAATAAAGAATATTCAACAAGCGAATTATGAAATACATATTTGTCTATATATGTGAATTGTTTGCAAAAAAATGAGGTATACATTCGCTATTTGGATGGAACAGAAGTGACGTACCTAAATTCATTGAGTGTACATAAGACGGTAGTAAAGAATTATATATCGACGCCTTTGAAAGTAGCTAAATAAAATCAAACCACCACCCACTACCCTTTTTTCGTGGTGTAATTTGGAAAAGTCTCTAATTAGAATACGAAAAATTCATTCAACAAGTATAAAGCAGAATTCACTGCAGTAATGTTAAGAATCCAATTAATTTTTATTTAGAACCAAATTGTTATTGTAATTTACTTTAAAACTTCTTTTCAAATAATAAACATGTGCAGCTTAAATATCATTTCATATAATGATTACAAACTCACCCCTCTTTCTGATACGATCCTCGCATTTCTATTATTATACCCCTTGCAGTTACACATCACAGTAACTAATATCAACACGAATCCAAATAAAAATATTTATTATCCACGCGATTTGAATGTACAAAATATAATGTACAAAATATATAATATAACACATAAGTTAACCCGCGAAATAATAATTCCAGAAAACGCGCTCACATCACAAAGGACAGAATGGTACTGATCTTAAGTAACAGAACAAGTTAAATATATGAAGTTATTGAATGGCAATTATTAGAGCCGGTCCGAAGATGAGTCAGTAATGTCAGTACCTAACGACGTCAGAGACGTACAATAATAGGAAATATTTTGGTCCTGAAGATAACATGATCACGTAGTACTTTGGGATATAACTATTGTTGTCATAACTTTACTCATTTACATCATTAATTACGTTACTTATGACCAATTTGATTAAAATTAGTGGCATAGGTTCGCTCGACCTTTGCTATATCCTTGGGTGTGGATGGAGGTCCACCCACGATATTTGAGGCGACAAACTAGGATGTAAGGAGTAGCAATGCAGTTGCGACCGGCCTCTCATAAGACTGTTGTTCTGTTTGAGTTGGGTTACAATTGTTATGGGCCGCAGTCACTTAACACCACGTGAATTGCACGCTCTTTTGTTACTCTCATCGCACTAAAAAAATCCAGTTTGAAATTATTTTCTATTACTATTGGCTTCATTTTCCAGTAGGTGAACTAAACTCTCGTTGACTACTACTATTCCGTTAAATAGGGTGCAAAAATATACCGATAACATTTCATATCATTCATAAATTGATTTAAATCAGCACATCAATAAGCTTAAGGAAAGCTCATCATTAAATAGACAAAGAAACCACACGAGAGACTTAGTATTCTAAGCAGACGCCTAGACGTAGAGTTTGATAAAAACCGTCCTTAAATAGAAACTTGCAGATACAGGAACTGGCCAGAAATAAACATTCATGGCATATGCTTCGTTTCTTACAAGCTGTGATCTGAAAGTATGACAAGGATGCTGCGAGGCGGATAGTGAATCATGGTGCAAAACATTCGCAGAATCCCGCGAGCTTCCATTACGCACTACACTTCGGCTCCAATCGCACCGAGACGGTGAGGTCATTGACTGCCTGTTACTGCTAAGATAACAAAGGCGGCGCTAATGAATGAGTTTTTATAGGTTCTCTGTTATACCTTACAGCTTGGTTTTGAAAACAGAAAGTTTTTTCTTAACGGCATCTTATTACGGACTTCTTGAATAATCCGAAAGTGATAGTCTCATTAGGAAAAAACGATTTTTAAAATTAAAAAGATTAATGGTATTATATATTTACACACTACCCGAAGTCTCTGATAGTCGTGGCTC
>DWJH01000159.1:0-13267 GCA_018248735.1 Tagiades litigiosa | reverse complement strand
GAATGGCAACATAAAATGTTCGCTTTAAGTGTTGTCATTTAAAACTTTATTTATGGCAAAGGTTATCTTTTTATTGACAATACAAAAGGAACATAATATTAAATGCCATGTAAGCCAAATAATACGAAAAAATGTGCAACGCTTCTATTTATAATGTATACCTTCTGAAAAGTAAATACATCGAAATAGGGTAGCCTATCGAATTCCGGTGCAATTAATGACTTTTGAGTTAATAGTTATTTATAAAAAAATAGCGACACTTAATTCGGTACGACTTTATAGTACCGAAAATAATACCCTCCATAAAATAGTACGTACGTAATTGTGTTTCAGTATAATATTAAAATAAATACTTTTTTTTTATACATTGCCAACATTAAATTACCTACAACTTTCACACTTCCACATATTTCTGAATTATTTTTTTGTGATGCAGACAAATTTTAACCCGGTCGGTTATATTATTTAATTAAATATCGAATAAAATCAATGATTTTAAATCATACAATTTCGAAAATTCAAGGTAAGTACAGCGAGAGTGTGACCGACTACAGAGTGAATCTCGTCTATTATTAATGTATTAAGTTGTCGGAGGCAATAACTACAAAAATAAATAAATACTTATCTTAAATGGTCGATATACAATGTATATACTTGGGAAATCAAACGGCCATAGAAATACGGCAGAATTATATAATATAAGATTAGGGCGAAGTCTGCTAATATGCATCTGGCCAGTGTGGTAGACCATGGTTTAATTTTCTCAGATTGAGAAAAAATCTGTGGTAAGTGGGATTGCAGTTTGTGATGTTGATCATTAAATAATTATATTGCTGAAGTTAGACAGGAAGAGGGTATATTCATAAGTTGAAAAGGGTCTTATAATATAAAATAAACATTTTCAGCAGCTATTGATTTATTGCGTTTATGTATTTACATTTAAATAAAAATTGAATTTTACTACTCTTCAAGCGACTCCCACAAGGCGCTTCTCCCGCAGACGAAGACGTCGTTCACGCTCAAATTCCTTCATTCGTATTATGTAGCTGCAAAAAAAGGGAATAGAAATAGTCACAATATATTATTTGTAATCATAAATACTGATGAATTTTTTCAACACTTCTAAAGTTATGGTGAAGATGGTAAGTCACAAAACTAAAAAAAGGAAAAGATAACCTAATACTGACTTATTGTCACAATTGCATCTATTTCATTTACATTGTAAGATCTAAGATGCTAAAAGTAGGTTTCTTGATTAGAGAAATAGGCAGATGGACTTAAGCAACTATCTGAGATAAAATCATTGAAAAAAACTGCTCAGTTACTGTAGCACTCCAGAACGGAGCTATGCATTAGAATTTCCCATATTAAAAAAAATAATTAAAAAGCGCTTTAAACCCTCACACCCCCGCACAAGGTTTCCATATTGTAGGTGGCATGGAGACATACAGCACACCTCAAAACCAAATACAACCACCACCGAAAAATAAACATTTATCTGTCAAATAAATGTTTTATCTCCTGCGGGAATTGAACCGGGGCCCTTGGTTTGTCGCACTTAGTAAATTAGTGTAGTAGCTGCACAATAATGCTGTTATTCTACTTTGTAATAGTAATGAGGATAAGTTAAGCAAAAATTACTTTGAATGTACACTAAATTCAATTTTAAAAACAATTAGCAATTAGAATTTGTGCTCCAAAACTTAGAACTTGTAAAATGTGTTTTCGTGGATAAGAATAAGTGAATATCATTTTAAAACTTTGGGTATAATTAAGAAGAGTTTAATTAATACAACAACCTACCTATTATATTGATGTAAAAAGCTTTTTGACCATGTATTTGTTTGATGAGTACACCTATGCATTGCAATATTTTCTTCAAATATGAAAATGTTAGGTAATAATGATGGAATATGATTCAGTTTTGTTAACTTTTTCTTTTGTATTATAATACGTTCCTTCAATAAACAATATTGTTGCAGTTTGGTATGGTTCTCCAAGCATTGTTGAGCAAGGTTACCAGCTATTAGTTTTTTGTTGTTAAAAACCACCAAAATCTTCATCATATTTCCTTACAAAATGAATATGATCTGTGCAGTAGTTTTCTATATAATATCTTAAATGTGATTGAAATACGCTTAATGTCAAAAGCAATTTAAATGCATATAGCTATTAAAAACTTCTATACTAAACTTACTCGTCATGTTCACAATTTAAGTAGTTATGTCTCTCATGAGCACATTTATAGACAAGTGGCATGTTCTTATAGCGACACACATGGTATTCCAATAGGTGGTGGGCACAGTAATCACGGTGCTTCTCAGGAATTCTTGCAGAAATAAGGTCTTCTTCGCGGGCGATCATTTCTACAACATATTGTTAAAACATAAATAATTATACCTCTTAATAACAATGGTCTGCAATGTTTACCTACAAATTCAACCTAATTATGTAATCGAAGCGTTTAGTAGAAGGATTGTATTTAGTTAATTACAAATTATAAATTTAAAAAGACTTTTTAAAAAGGCAAAACATTTGCATACCTCTTTCTTTTCGTTCATAAGAAAATCCAACTTTTTCATCGAATGTAGATTTATCATTCATGTAAAGGTCTACATTTCGTGCATTAAATGAGCCCATCATTTGCCCCATCCTGACAGATACTGAAACAATTGAACGTATTTTAAATTATATTCAGCAGAAACAAGTAATTTACGACGCATATGCTTTGTTAGGCTCACATATTGTATTTCTCCAGACTATATTATTCGTATTACTTGAAAAGCAGAAGCGAGTACCTATTACTACCTATGGATTGACATTTAAATACATCTGACAAAGTTATTTGTTTTTATAATATGGCAATGGCGTATTAACATTCTGTCAATTACAATCAAATATTTATGTATAGGAATAGGAATAGAATATCAAAATGAAGATATATTTTTGCTACTATACTGCTTTTAATAAAGTAATAAATATCGTATTACGTATTTTTTTCTCAATGGTTTTACATAAGGCTGGACAGACAGTTTTGTAAATTTTATAATCTGTCCTTTGATTGATCTATTATATCTGTGCTATAAATTGCTTTTGCTTGCTTCTTTGCTACATTCAGAGTATTCAGACATCTCATACTACTTAGCAATTAGCTACACTAATTAAGTATATAGTTTGTTAGTGTAGTTGCCGTTCAATATTTGTATAATTAATAGTACATATTTCCGTATTTAGTGTGAATGAATATTTATTCAAAGCAAAATGGTAAAATTAACCACAGAACTGATACAAAACTCTATGCAATACATGAATCCTTGTCGGGATCGTGAATTTGATCTAAGAGGTTAGTTTACATCAAATTATATTCCCCTAACCTTGCTTTATGTTGTTTTGTTAGAATTCTAGCCTGTTGATTCTTATTTATATTTAGAAATGTGTATAAATTGTAATTTATGTGTCATGTACGGCTTTAGATTTTAGGACAAGGTACTTTTTTATTTACTATGAGAGTAGTATGCAATATGCAGTTTAACCCTATATTAGTTGTTCCAGATATTTTACTTCATTATAGTCCATTGAACTTTCTATACTTTAAACTTATGTAGAGTACGTGTCTAACATTATCGTCGATTGGCTTATTTGTAGTTAAGTAAAATAAAATAAAATAAAAAAAACCTATATACACATATTTTATGACTTTTTTCTGTAAATGATATATCTTTTCTAAATGTATTCACTAAGTAATTAAACTTTTTAGTTACTATAGGGAATGTTGTATTTATTTGTTAAAAAAACTTGTTCGCAGGTAGGTATAATATAACTTAAATTAAAATTTCTATTTTGCAGGTTTTAAAATACCACAGATTGAAAATTTAGGTGCAACTTTAGATCAATTTGATACAATTGATTTTTCAGACAATGATATTAGAAAACTAGATGGATTTCCTCTTTTAAAAAGGCTTAAATGTATGTTCTTCAATAACAACAGAATAGTGTGAGTACATTAATATATATATTTATAAGTTAATCTGTGTTAATAATTCTAATTTCATGTTCATGAGAGAAGCAAATGAAAGAGTAATTTACCTGTTGTTGTGCTTATGACATTAGTTACACTGCCTTCAAACTGATACAGTTACTCAAAAGAGTAGCTTCACAGTGAAAATAGGCAGTCATAGAAACTCATAGTAGAAATGATTTCCTAGAAATGTTGTAAATGTAGTTTGTTATAGTGATAAAATTGTTTAAGTGTTTTTTAATATTTGTAGGAGAATTGGTGAAAATTTGGAACAATATTTGCCCAATTTGGAGTCCCTTATATTAACTAACAACAATATTACTGAGTTGGGTGACTTAGATCCTTTAGCAACATTACCAAAGCTTCGGACATTATCATTGATGCATAATCCAATAGCAAATAAACAACATTACAGGTAAATATAGATATTTAAAGTTTGTAATTATCGAAACATATGAATTAACTTCCAGCTTCCTTCAAATAAAAAAATAATAATAGCTTGACTGAAATTCCCAAGCACTACTCGTGAACAAGTCCTTATGATTATTTTACTAATTAAATATATTATAAATATCTTATATATTATATGTTTTCAGAGCATATGTTGCATTCAAGCTGCCTGAATTAAGACTTCTGGATTTTAGAAAAATAAAGCAGAGAGAAAGAGAAGAAGCTAATGCTCTTTTTAAAAGTAAAAAAGGGAAGGAGATGCAAAAGGAAATTTCAAGGAAAGCCAAAACATTTGTTCCAGGTGGAAACATGCCAGATTCTAAAATTACAAGTAAGTATTCACAGTATTTTAAAAATAAAAAATATCGTTTCATTTTTTATTTAATAATATAACGTTGAAGAAGCATTGTTTTAAAGTGTTTAAAGTTAACAATTTATTTTATGTTTGTGAATTTACATAACTTTTTATTCATAACTCACTACTCTCATTTATTATTGACTCTCCATTGTACTTTTTTTAATAAATTCAAATTGAACTATTGTTTTGTTTGCTAAAAGTATTTTATTCTTTTAACAGATCTTACTCCCCAAGAGATCTACAAGATTAGAGAAGCTATTAAAAATGCTTCATCATTACAAGAGGTTGAAAGGTTGACAAGGATGTTGCAGTCCGGTCAGATTCCTGGACAAAAACCATTGCCTAGTCAACCAAATACCAATGGGCAACGTAAGTTTTATTGGACAACAAATAATACTTTCACTTCATCTCTAATATTAAATTCCGTAACATTTTGTGTTTTTTGTGACAATAACTGAAAAGTTTGCCGAAACTGCTGATGTCATATTTAAAGACAATTGTATTTGTTGGTACATAAGTAACTGTACTTGGACTTGGTCAATTAAATTAAAGTTGGTCTAACATATAACACATCCTTCAAACTCAATTTGTAAGATTATGCAGTTCCTATGGTGTCGTGTTTACATTTTAAATGCAATAAATTTGTTTTGGGTTGGTCACAGGTATATTGATATCTAAGTTTGTTAAAAACATCCTAAACCGTTTATACTGAAATATAACTGTACTGGCTAAAACTAAGAATTACTTATTTTTTAAATTACTACATATGTAGTAAAATTTTTAGAATATAATTTTTTTTCACTTAATCTATCACTTAGAAGTGCTTTGTACACAATGGATTATACCCTCATTCTGCCCTCATAAAAATATTGTTAAGATAGTTTACTTGTAGCATTAGATGTTTCAAAATTGGAATGCTACATTAATTGATATTTATTAATGTTACGATTTTGATTCCATCTAGGTGACTTGGATCCACATGAAGGCGAAAATTATTTCTGCAAAGGAATTCAGTTTAATAATTTATTTAGTTGTATATGTTTTATTATATATATAATTATTTCATTTAAGTTACATGTACAGGTGTTTTGATAAAAAGTAAGTAGTAAATGTCTTGGTGATTGAGGTGATTCAATTGATTTGAGTTGGTAAATATTTTATGTTCCTTTAAGGTTGGTTATTTATGTAAATAAGATAAATTATATAATAGTCTTTCTCCAGAATGCACTACAACTCCGAGTTATGTTTCTAGCTGTCAAATAGTTTTTGGATATTGTGGAGAATTGTACTATTACCCTTATTCTTATTAATTAAAACAATTTGATCATGTTTGCAGAACTCGAAGATGAAGAAATGGAAACTGATCAAGCTAATGGACAATAAGTCAGCAATGCTGGTTTCCATGTTATTCGCTGTAAAGGCAGATATCTACACAGAAGAACAGATTAGGTTATATTATTAAGTATAGATTTAAGCTGATAAGAACTGAACAATGCTAACATTTTTCAATATTAAGCTGAAAGGCTAATACTACACTAAATAACTTCTTGGTACAAAAGCGATAAACACCATTGAATCTATTTAACATTCAGTCAGTTGAGCTTAGTTTTTTTTGGTAAAAATATCTACGAACGGTTTTCTTAGGATAAATAAATAAAACTACTTTTTCTGCAAAAACTTCTTTTATTGAACTGTTTTATAGTAATTATTGTTCCCGACATGTCACAAAATAGTAAAATGTTATAAATTTTTAAAATCTGAACATAATAGCTCATCATCTCCGGCATCTAAGAATACGGTATATATTACTGGCAACACGATTTTACGACCCATGAGGTCTTTAATTGTAGGTCTTTTGTCAGGTAATATGGATAGCATGGAGTCTATGAGGTCCTGGACTCCCCTATCGTAAATATTCAAATCTATAGGATGAACGCTAGCGCTCGTGATTGCTTTTACTAATCCAACAAGTGTCTGAAAATAAAAGTCTGAAATTAATCCACTTTTTATGGAAGCAGCAAACGACTCATTCACATTTGATGATAAGTGGTACTTCTTCAGCAAGACGATGGTATTCTTGCGGCCAACCGCATATATATGAACAACAGTATCCAAATACTGTTGCTCATTTTTAAGTATACATTTGTCACTTCAAAACTGAAATACAACATGTTTTATAGTATATTACCTTCACCACTTCTATAGAGTGGTAGAATTAACAAGAATATGAACATATTAACAAGAATATGCGCTTGATTTCGAGGACATTCTAAAGCAATCTTAGGCTTTTAATGAAATGCCCTTACGGATGGTGATAATAAAATAATTAAACTTTCAAATAAATATTCGTTCCGGCCTAAATCAAACTCGGAATTCGTTTCTACATGTTAGAAGTTTAACAATTTAAGACTTTATATTTGTCACCTCAGATTCGAAGGCCCGTCGGTGTGTGCACATTTCATACAGCAGGCAACCAAGGGCCCATACATCGCTTTTCGTGTCGTACGGCTTGCCTTCACATAATTCTGGCGCTAAATAGTAAGGTGTTCCTATTACCGTAGACGTTTTTTTTGCACTGAAATGATAATATTAGAATTTGAATCTATTCTACATTTTTTATTGAAAAGTTCAAACATCATGAGTGTACCCATTGAAGGATTATTTAAATTAGAAGCATTTTTGAAAAGGGTTATTGAAAAGCGTATATACTTCTGTAAAAAAGCAAACTTGGTACCATCATTTGAAATGGTATGAAACTGTGTAAAATTAAAACTATTGAAATTGGGCTTCAAAATAAATTATTTTCAACTCAGATAGACATGCGTTACTTATATACCTGGCCAACATTTTAGATATACCAAAATCGCCGATCTTCACAATGAGGCCATTTTTTCCTGTCAGTAGTATATTTTCAGCTTTCAAGTCTCTGTGCACAATATTAAGAGAGTGTATGTAGTGAACACCTAAAAGAACTTGGCAAAAGTAAAACAGTATTTCCTGGCGAAAAAAAACAACTATGTTAAAAAAAAATCAATACATTACTAAAATCTAACTACAAAAACCCAGTCAGTGCGATTGAGCCATCATTTGGCCAGTGTTTATTACCGGTTTACTACACAAAGATCAAAATGTAGATACTTAACAAAAAATATATTACAGTGGCAAGGCGAGGATTTTATTATCTCCACAATGATTTACATAGTAGGGTACCTACGTCATAATTACATACGTCATAAACAAGTTTATATGTTCGTGGCTTTCCAAGGTCTTTAAAAACATATTTTCCGACAATTTTAAACAGCTCAAAGTTAACATGCTTTATTTTACGCCCGTAAGCAGTAATCCCACTTCCCTAAGGATTACATAAATATACATATAATATAGTCTATAGAATGACTACCATTAACATCAAGTAATGAAAATTGCTCCGTACACGGAACTATTCAAGGACCGCACTCAAATTTATTTTCGTATCTTTTACGAGTAAACATAAAACACGCAACGATGAAAGTTCGAACATTTTCCACACTACTTTAACATTAACATTTTACACTTGCCTGCTGTTTAATTAACTTTGGACATTGTTGATACATATACTCGGCTAGATTCCCGCTAGAAGCGTATTCCATGCATATCATTACATTGTTATCGATGTAGTAACAATCGTAGAACTTTATTATGTTAGGATGATTAACCGTAGCCAATATATCGACTTCGTTAGCAATGTCCTAGAACAATTATTATTTACTAAACAATAAATTACGTTATTTTACGGTTCTTAAACAAGTGATAAGAGGTTAATTTTTGTACCTTTTCGTGAGCATGGAGTTTTATATTCGTCTCGACATCCTTAACTATTGTCAACACTTTATTTGATTTGTTCTCGCACAAATACACGTTTCTAAAAATTATTTTGTTACTAATTATTTAAATACCAGTTATACGTATAATAAAATATATTTATTCACGAAATATTTCGTGAACGCATACGTACCCATAAGTACCTTTGCCAATAATCTTTATTATTTTTAGTTTTTGCTTATTAAATCTTTTATTAATATCCATTTCTAATAAATCTGCTATTTTACTCGATTATGAAGCTTCTTTTAAACAAAGTATGTAAAAATGCAAATTTAAGGCGGTATTCAAATAACTTTCATAAAATTACCTACATGGTTTTTGTTATAAAGTAACATATTAAACCGTATAAAACCTCAATTACTGTAATTTTATTTTCACCTCTTTCATTTCAGTTTTTTTAATGGCGTGTCTTCAATCTTTAATTAAGAAGTTCATTTTAGCTGTACCTAGTTATAGGATTATTATTAGTTATAGGATTAATAGTTTCAGGCACGACAATAAATTCTGTAATAAGAATAGGAACGATCCATATTTGCAGGATGAATGTAAGAAAATTGTATACCATATTGTTATTAACAGTTATTTAATTAAAAGTAAATTTATAGAAGGAAGGAAGGATTACTGGGAATATAGGTGGAGGTGAATAATAAAACAACATTACATTTTCTCCAATATCTTTTTATTCTAAATACATTAATATTTTTAATCAACTCAAATATTCATTTAAACTATTACAAGCTATTTTATTTTAAACATACATAAATAATAAGTAATGTGAATGTCCAGCATTACACACTTTAACTTGGTATTTATAATTTATCTAGACATTATCCAATCTTAGCGTTAGTTCTTTATACTGATAAAACTTATAACACTGAAACCACTTGAGAATATAGTTTATTTGATAATTCTAAACAAGTAATTCGAATAGGAAGATGACATGCTATAAACACATACATAGTAGAACAATGTCCATCACTAAGTTACAATCGGTTCTTTGGTGGTTAGCTACGTACAGCGGTGAACAACAAATTACACGCGCTACTTAAATTATACGCGTCGGAAGTGTCGCCTTCCAGACAATTCACTATATTATATAAATCCTTGGATACGAACAGTTCCTGGTAAGTACGTATTGTATCTAACACTTCGATAAAATAATTTGCAAATCGCAACGAGAACAGTACAGATATCATCTAATTACACATTTTATTATGTTTATTATAGTTCACATATAAGTAAGATATAGTATTTATAAGAAACCTGTAGAATCGCCCTTAACATGGCTCTGTACACATATTATTATGAACTACCAAGGGACTGGGTGTACGCGTACATATATCACACGCATATCACTCAAATCTACTGCAGTACAAATAGTTTATCGACCGAAATTCACATAGACTTTATTAGGTATATAACTATATATTAAAACAAAGATTTTTTACTAAGCGTAATCTTCCTATTAAACGCACAATGTAATTAAGCGTTTTTAAGACATTTTTCATTAAATATTGATATTTCAATTGCTAAACTATACACCTTCGAAATCAGATAGACAATAACTGTGGCTACATCGCGTACCTATTTGTTTTGTTCGCCGAATTAAATCTTAATATACCTACGAAAATAATGTACATTGGACCTTCGTTCTTGAAACTGATGAATGAACATGGATGGAGTAAATGTACATAACAATATTTACTCAAGAGGTAGGTACGCCGGAGTATAAAAATGTGAATTATAAGAAAACATAACATTCAGAGTAGGTACAATAGAAAAAACTTTTGAGTACATAAAAAGTAGAGACCAGCTCAAAAATAACACAATCGTACGCTAAAACGACAGATACGATGAAATGCACACATAATACAGGCAATTAAGTATACCACCCTCCTAGACAATGAGAGAACATTAAGCTATTGTTTCGAAAGTCACAATGGGATGAGTATGGCCGATGTTATAAATACAAGTGAGGGGATGACGCGTCGAATCAGATCTGCGGTCATATCAAATTGTAGGTATCTACAATTTGGGACGTAACTAGGCGAAATGAGTAACATTACAATATTTACGAAGAATGAAGAGAATGAGTTGTGCGCAGAATTTAGAGACGATCTACTTAACATGTACTATTGCAAGACCCGGCCCGCGTGCCGTGTAACATTTGCACTACCTATTCGCAGAAATCGTAACCAATACAAATAATTAAAAATAAAAATAATATTTTTCTATTTAAGTTTCGTATAATTTAGAATAAGGTAAAAAATAATATATCAGTGCATTTCCAGCGTAAACGGCAGGCTGAGGTCGACATTGTGCGACTGAGACGTGAGCTGTCTTCCACGAAAAGCTGCGTCGCTTCACTTCGTTTGCCAGCACCACCGATGAGAAAACAGTGCGCTAAATTCGCTTAATGCTAAATTAATTCACAAAAATAATTTTATTATAATAGCCTGCAACTTTTAACCGTAACCATTGATCACTTACCCAAGCCTCTAAAGAATGTTTGGAAAATTAACGAAAATCACAAGGGGGGTTAGTGAAACGTAAAAACTATCTCTACGATTTTTGAAATCTCAAAGCATTTCTTAGGTATTTTTTTAAAACTTAGCAGTATATAGTTACTAATACTTATCTGCCTGTTTCCTGTAATATATTGTTTCTTGTAGATATATAATAATATTCATAGATATAGACCAGAGAGTATTTAATTAATGTTATATTAACACGATATTGGAAAAGTATTAATCGGTACAAGCTTACATTTCTCTTATTAACATGTCCACTAGTAATTAGGGAGGATTATTAAGACAAAAATATTTAAAAAATATTGTAAAACCCATGTATAGATTATATTTACTACAAAAATATATGTATGACTACAAATAGTATATGCTGTTAATAGGTTATTTAATAAAAAAATATTTTTGTTTATTTTGCTTTTTAATCACCCTAACTTTTTTGTACTAAAGACAAAATATCACATATTATATTCTATTGCGTAAATATTTTGGTAGTAATCAAAAGTAAGCACCTAATAGTGAATGATAGGGATGTTAATTAAAAAATGTATATTTGTATTACAAAAGGTTTAATACACTTACAAGAATATTACAATTCAATAATTAACAGAACAATTAATTTATCAATTCCCGCCAAAAATTGACAGTAACGATGACCGTAGACAAGGCTCAACTTTTATATTAAGGAACCTTGATTTATATCTAAAAGTTTAAAAACTGCGAAGCAATAATTGTAATAATAATATAGAATATCTTAATAGACCATTCATTTACCATGAGATAAATAATGACGTTGAAACGAGCGTTTTCCCTTAAAGGTCCTCAAGCACACATCACACTGATAAACTGGTAGCCCTGTGTGCATCCTGGTATGTTTTTCAAAGAATTCCTTACCCTTGATATCTTTGCTACATACAGAGCCCATTGCGGTTTGTTTATCAGACTTACTGCCATGTACAGTATTCACATGATGGCTTAAATGTTGAGCGACCACGTATTTTTTTGGACATAAATTACATTGGTATTTTTGTTGTCTTGTCCGCGCGGTCACTTCTACTTTCGACAGTTGAGTTGACTTTTTTGGCAAACTACATAGCCTGTTGAAAACAGAATTTCCTGGCTGGTTTATTTTTACAATAACACAAAGTAAATCAAAAACATGCATAACGCTGCAAGAAATCATAAATTACGTTTCTTTGATTTGTAGAATTTAAAAATTACAACTATAATAGCAATATTAACAATGAAAAATTGAATTAAAATTTACCTGCTTTGATCCCCCAAATCTGCCTTGGAATTTAACATCAAGCGATCTTTCCTTTTACTAGAAGTAATCTTTAGGCTACTTCTTCTATCGGATTTAACTGCACAGTTTTTCTTACATCGTGAACATACAAACTCCTTACAACCTTCAAAGGGAACAATCATTGGGTATCGTTGGTTACACATGATGCAAGCGATATTCAATCTTTTTATCGGTATGTTTGTACTCGTAATGCTAATTCGACGATCTCGGTGCAAGTCCCGTTTCTTTGGTACTGAAGTTTTAGATTTCATCCGCATTTTAATAAGATCTTTTTGCCGGACAAGAGCTCTATCGTTTTTTGGATCAATTAACGGAAGACCTTCACCTATGCCAATACCTAGTTGAGAATGTTTTGATGCCTTTGACGAATCTGAAAAATCGGTATAATTTAATTAACAATATTTTATCTACGTAGCAGGAAATTTAAAAAGTAAGTAACTATTAAACGTGAACATAGTTGTTTTAAATCCAATAAACTGTGCTGCTCTCTCTCTTTGTATTTACTGGTAAGTTATTGAATTTGGAAACGAAATAAATACTTAATCCAAGAAATTTACTAACATTCGCTGCGCTGTTTTACAAATGCGGCTTGTACGAGCATTCGGAAACGGTCAATGTTACGTAGTTGGCGGACACAATGGTCACAAATCAAACAGTCAGATGGATAAACCTGAGAAACAAATTATATTTAAAACTGAGTACACATGAGTACATATACTTTTGATTATTTTGATTTTTGGAAAAAATAT
>DWJH01000158.1:0-13328 GCA_018248735.1 Tagiades litigiosa | reverse complement strand
TAGGAGAAATTGATGAAGAGAATCTACAGACTCATGTACTCAATGAGAACTCTCATCCCACCAATATGGGAGTTTCAAATAGATCAGTTGCTGTTATTTCTGAGCCGTCGTATTCTCTGATACCTCAATATGACAATGCTATGCATATACTTAGCCTACAAAATGCTGATGAAAACTGGGTGAATACCTCAACGGATAATAACTACAATGCATCCACTATCAAATATAAAGACCTAAATTTATACAAGCCCACCGTTCATGACAGTTTTAATATGAACCAAGAAAATATCAATCGTGCGGAAAATTACTCGTTCCAAGCAAAAAAGGTTGCTATCTGCACTAAAAATAATACAAACCATACAATCAAAATAATTACAAAATTGAAAATTGACTTAGATGTTACTAAAATAGTATCTTCCAATGTCAAAAAATCTGATACTGATGAAAGATTTGATAAATACTCAGAAACTAGCGATATTGTTCTAATCGACCCCGTGATAGATAATAATTTGGATCATATAAACTTTCAACCGGAGATCTTAAATGAATATATTAAAAATAACGAACCTGAAAATAAGAATATAGCAGATAAAAATATAACAGCTTTGCAGGAACTCGAATTTAAAAGAGAAGAAGCAAAACTAAATAATTCTACTCCAGAGAACAGCAAAACAGTCAAAGACATAGTAAACAAATACAATAAAATACTAAAAAGGTACTATATAGTAAAATGTTAAATCAATTTAGAATGGTATTTAAGTTATAAATAAACCCCCTGTTTATTATGTCTTATTTTCAGTAAAGCAGTAAATACACCAGTTCCTGTTATAAAACAATTTACTAATATCAATACTCCAAAGCCACTTGTAGCAAAATCAAAGCGACAATATAGAATTGGTGACATACAAAAGTTGGATGTTTCTTTGCCAAAAATATTTTTACCGGACAACAAACTTAGTAATTTAAGTAAACAAGTAACGGAAACGGTTTCAAATGATGTTAGTTGCGTTGATAATAATTTTAATCAAAAAACAAAAGCTTCAGAAATGCACAAACACATTACGGAGTGTACATTACCAATGTCTACTTCTATGGAAATAAATTCTACCAGTGAAATAAACATTGATTTAAGTTTAGAATGTAAACATCTATTAAATTCCAAAGTAACCGCTAGCGAATATCATATAAATAATGCTCTGCTTGATCCTAAAGCTTTACTTCATTATAGTGTTAATAAGGAATGCGATAACGAATTACCTATTCCACCTCCGCTGGAATTTGCAGATATTATAGAGTCACCTAAACAAATAAATTCGCAAACCAATGTATATTCCCCCGTATCGCCCGAAATTAATTTTAATTCTGAGCTTGAGACACATCACGATAAAAATATTTCGGTGGATACAGCGAGATATCCAAAAAATGTAAAGTGTTTCGCTCAGGATAAAAAATTAACACATTCCAAGGAAGTAGAAACCTGCACGTTATCTCGTACAAATAATATTGACACCAACCTTATGCAAAAGCCGATTAAATCTTATACAGTAACGCGTAATTCTCCATTATCCAGTAATCCTCCACGCACTAATACATTAAGCGATTTTAAATTCAAACCTAGAAATAATTATTTAAAATAAAAAAAATAGTCCCAAAAAATTTGTTTCATTTTCCCGATACATATTTTCCTTTCGTTTACCTTAATTAATGTGGTATAAAAATGTTTTATTAATTAATAATATAAAACATTTTAGAAATAATTCTATTATTATACAATTTAGAATTAATGCTTAATGAATTATAGAGAACACATCTACGACGCACGGTCAATACACTTGTTATTAACAAACTTTTGTTTTTAAATTACATTTTTATGTAGAAATATAAACTAAATTACATTTTTTAATTTAAATTCAAAAAAGGAAAAAGAAGCAGGATCATATATAGAAAAATAAAAGAAATTTCTGAAGCAACACCAATTTTATTGTAGAGCAAAAACAACTCATAGCATACAGAAAATTCATATGTCATTTTAACTAGTATTAGTATAGCAAGGGAGTGATAATAATGTTTTCGAAAGTGACAATACGCTATTGCTATATGATTCTTACTTATTACATATTATATTTAAATATAAGTAAAACCAAGACTGACTAAACATAAAAATATAACACGTGAACTTAGATGTCACGATGGTCGGACATTATAATTTTATTTAGTTGGTCTTGGTTGAACAGAACTCCATTCCTTTACTCCAATTAGTCTTTTCTAACTTGAACAGTGCGATGTTATAGAGGGCAGGTTGAACTCACACCATTCAATTTAAAAGAAACTGGGTGCGTGCAGTACCCCCGTCACTGCCGAGCGCCTTTGGCGGAGAGACGACGATACTGTACAGGTAGAAAATGTTACAACCTCTATACTTTGCATTAAAATAATGCCCATTTTCACAGGCAAGGGATCCTAACTTCGCAACCGTTAAATCCAGTGATATAATTCACTCTAACACATAGTTCTCAGCTTCCCTGCAAAGTTTTCTATCATGTATTCAAAAGAAAACCATACAATCACAGGTAAAATATAAATACGTCGTACAGCGATCCTGGCGTCTCACAAACGTGCCACGAGTCACCTGCGAGTTCCAACCCTTGCACTTTGTAAGTTCAACTGCAACATGGAGCTCATTACAAAGCAAAGGTCGGTCAGTTCAGTTCGTCAACAAGACAATAACCAGCTGAGAATATTTTTTTCCGTTTAATGCTCAGCATGTTAAAAAACTCTTAAACCTCCATACTAAAATACACTTAAATAAGGAAGGGCTGTCTAACTAAAACACCAAAAACTGGCTATTCTTTGATTATAATATACATTAAAAGCTAATTTTTTTTAATAGATAATAATTTGATTATGAATGCAAAAACATGCCTAAATAATGCTGAATATTAAACTGGAAATTTATAGTCCACACTTTTTTTTTAGCTTTTTAATATTTTTTTTATTATTTTTTTTTCCTTTTTTATTTATTGAGTAATTTCCACGCTGGGAAAATTACACTAGTTCTATGCAAAGTATAGCTTGTATTTTATGAGACCACTCCATACTTTGTTTCCTTAAGTTAACGGACTATGCTATTTACCCTCGCACATTAGCAGTTTTAATATTTCTTGGGACTGTGAGGCAAATCGCAACAAGATTGTTCAAACATTGGAAACTCCACATATTGAAAATTTTTGAATAATTAAAACTATAAATTAAATAATGACAAATATAATGGTTACTTTGTGATTACAAAAAATTTTTGCATAAATAAAATTAAAAAAATATTATTAACAATTTCATTATAACTGTAGTACAAAATATTTTATTCTCTTTTTATAATGCTACACAATAAAACTTTCAATTTTCAAACTCGACTAATAAAAAAAAACACAGAATAGAACTTAATTAGAGTAAGTCTGAAATAAAATGTTTCCAAATGTTTAAACAATAAACTATAAAATGGGCTTAATACCAAAATGAATACCCCTCAAGCATATTATTGGAATTAAAAAACCACAAACAGATGACCAGACTTAAAATATAATAATTCATTACTTTTTAATATGTCTATTAGAATAAATTTTGAATAAGAGCATGAAATCATTAATCAACAAATTGACAAAAAAAAAAATAAAGAAATAATTTAACATAATCTCAAGTAAATATACTGCAAATATGCCAGTTATACATCATAGCCCGAAGTGCTGACAGCACAATGGCTTTAATGCCATATTCAAACAGGAAGTGGTGATAAAGATTAGTGCAGACTCACAATCTAGCGACATCAATTATTGGCCTTAACATCACATTGTCTTTGCAAGAATATGGTCTTACAAAAATGTATCAGACGTAATCATGCCATGTTGATTTCTCACTTCACATAGTGCCGTTTCAGGCGTGAATAACTGATGTCGCAAGATGGAGATCCTACTCACTTCTTTGTCATAATCTTGAGATATTCAAGAGCATTCTGAGCAGCAGAAGACTGAGCATCCTTGCTAGTCAGACCAGATCCATAGCACACGGCCACTGGCAAGGTGGACAGCTGCACAAGGCATTGGCAACGTCCCAACATAGACTTCTCTTCGATGTCAACATAAGTCACTTCAAAGGACTGCTCAGAAGCAATCTCTTGCAGGAATTGCACAAAGTTGAAATCCTTATTGTTCAGTGGTGTCACCTGTGGAAAAAATCGAATATTACTTACAGTACAGACCAAGGATCGTATATAAAGAACTAGCTCTAGACACAAGCCCAACTATCATGCACTCATATGTCACAATGAAATTGAAAACGCATGCATAGTAATAAAAAATTTTGCATACCTGCAACTTGGCCAGGTTAGGGCCGACAGACTGTTTGAGATGTTTGTGAAACTGCGACACCTTGTGGCTGTGACTGGTTGTGAGTGTGGAGATTTTACTATCTTTCAAGTCGGCATAGCGGGCCGCGACTCCGCCCTAGAAACACAACACGTATTATTAGTTCAAACACCACGTCAGTAATTTCTTCTGGCCATCGAGAAGCCGACCGAAAGATAGTAAAATACCTGGCCAAGTGCTAGCGACCGATTTATAATGTCACAAGAGCTGCTTTCATAGGCTAGTAAAAATTTTGTAATAGGTACATACATATATTAGTAATTGTTAAATAAAAATACGGGATATCATATCTATGCATAGAAGCATGTAAGTGTGTAAAACAATTTATTAAATTACATAATGTAATGCATATTCAATAAGTTTCACCTTTAGATTAAAATTAAGTCATATTAAAAATGTGGACAAAATATTTGTTAGCTTTACATTGGTTAGTTGTTCTACCTCTTCTTCAGGCTGGAAGGACTCAGGAGGGTTGTCTTGCAGAGCTTGCCACATCTTGTATGCGGCTTGACGCTTAGCCAACTTCTTAGACTTGCCGGTTCCCACCTCACGACGTTTCAGAAGCGTACATATGATTGTAAATTGACGTTCATGTGGCAGACCTGAAAAATTTAAATTTCTATCTAATAACCCACGAGAAAGGTTGTAACTATAATTGGTCGAGTATATAGTCACTATTTGTGCAGTGCATACAGTACTTAACTGTGACCACTTTTGTTACTTTTGTAACAATAAAATGTAAGAATTTTAAATTAAAATTATAAATAATCTCAAAAATCCTCACGTCTATTTACGCTATCATCGTTTTCAGCGTGGTAGGATGGCGGTGGCCAAAATCGCGACATGCAAAGCTCCTGTAGCCACCCAACCGGATTCCCCATCAATTTATCTTCAAATGATGAAACAAGTGCAGCTCTGTAATAATGTAGTTACAAAATCATCCAACTAAAAATATAAACTGAACTATTTGAATATAATTATGTTGTATTGTTATCCTATACCACAAATATGATAAAAGTGATAAGTTAAACTAAATACTTAATTATCGAAACTTTCTTTCCAATTTCACAATAACAAAAAACATACTACAGATTTTTTTGGTCTCAATTATTCCGTTTTCTAAGTTGTATAACAGTTTAAGAATACAAGAAGAATAGAACAGATATAAAAGTAGATAATTACGTTTCTGGTATATTGCCATTGGTAGCTTGATCAGCCGGAGCCGCACCTGTCAGCTTATCCAGAAGAGCCTTGGCAGCGGAATGCTTGGCCTCTTTCTTAGAGCGACCAGTCCCCATAGCTACAAAAGAAATCTTTAAAATTATCATCATTTAAAATGAAAATAATTTTTGGATAATTAGCACTCTTGCCACACTCACTACCCAACTATCTAATTCAAAAATGTGTCATATTAGTAAAACATGAAAATAAATTTACAAAATGTGTAATTATAGCCAAAAACACTTGAACAATATATAGCTTTCTATTAGTGGAATAATCCTTAATATCATGTACAGTTCTGGAGATTACCCTCTTAATATAAAAAAAATTACCTCAAACCATATGAAAGCATCCAAAATTGGATGTTAAGTGGTCAACCTCGGTATATAAAAAAATCACTAAATGTGTTGTACAGGTTAGTTTATTTTTTGTATTTGTAAAGAAAATACACAAAACCAAATTACATTTTATCATTTATGTATGTAAACTGACAGGGATATAGCTTACCTACTAAATCGGCAACTGTGACTCGGTACCGGAATGTGGGCTCATGAATCATCCCTTCAATCTGTACCAATTCATATTTTGGCACAGTACCACGACGAGCCAACAACTCTTGCAGCACAGACACTGGAGTCTTGGTTGGCAGTGACTCCATTTCCTGGAAAAAAAAACATTATTAGTATTAATAATGTATATTTAATACCTCAACAAGAAAGGGTTGGGTTTCAAGATATTTAATAAATGGAGCTAACGGAGTGTTAATAAGAGAAAAAACTAATCAACGACGATTATTAATGGTGAACCAGTAACAACTCAAATTGCCATACAGCTAACAATAACATAAAACTACACCTTAAAATTGTCCTACTGTCTACATGAATATTGATAGGAGCATTTAGAAAATACCAAAATATCATAAAAACGTACACTCATTAACTAATATCATTACAAGAAGGAAAAAAATCATTACCCTCTTAGCAGCTTCGTCAAGTGGCAACCTCTCGAGGTTGTTTGGAGGTTTTGGACGGTTTTGGTAGCGACGTCTTTGTCCATGAACTCCATGCTCCCCATCTGGCCCAGTTGTATGCACAGGTGGCATACCGTGTACTACTCCAGGGACGCCACCATGGACTACCACTGGATGAGGGTGGACTATTCCTCCGTCCATCTGTTAAGATCATACCACATACCTAATTAGAAACCTAATAAAAAAATCTTCTGGAAACAATGTATGCTACAATAACTTTAACTACACCAAAAGGAAGCATAAATATATTTTACGATACTCATTACGTTTGTACACAGCTAGTAATAAAAATAGACATTCCCTAATTCCTGCAATTAAGAAACAAAATAATTCATTCGCAAAGAAATAAAACAAACCTACTAGTAAGAACATAAAAAGGACGATTAAATCAAAAAAAATATTATGTTTTTACAGTTATAATAAAATTTAACCAATCTGGCTACCTACTTACCGCCGAGCAATTTCTAATATGGATAAGTGGAATATGATGAGTATAAAAGCAATACAAGTAAACTAACCATTAAATAATACATTGCATATAAACTTTATATAATAGGAGACTAAATCTGACACTAATACTATGAAAGTTCCGAAATATAACATGTGATTTAAGATATGACATGGCGGCCCGGCCATTTCATTATCTCAAAATGGCTTCAACAAAAACGCATGCCGGTAATTTATGAAATAATATTTATGGAACGCGTTACATTGAAAATGCAACAGAATGTACATAAGCAACATACATTCCTTATTTCAATCATTTATTGATGTTTTATTCTAACATTAATTAATTAAGTAGATGAATAAATTTGAAACGTTAGCTTACCATATTTACGTTTTGTAATAGAATGTTGGATGTTTATTGAAGATGAATAAGCTCCGGAGTTTACATAAATCACTAATTTTATCAATTTAATAATTACGCGATATGATAAATTCTACCAAATTCCAAATCGGCGAACGACGGATCACAGAACGATTGAATTGGATTGGTTTAGTCGGAATGTTTTTTAACAATTGACAAAGCCCTGGGTTATATTTTTTTCAGCAAGATTTGTTTGTATACCTAATATTTTAATAAATTATTTCTTCTATATCTGTAGTATGAAATTATTGCCTGTACAAAAACTGAAACAATTTTTTAAGCTTAAACAAGTAAGGTCAAGATCGTAAAGAGATTAAAACAATATTATTGTAATCTGAGCAGGAAACTGTCTTCGTGACAGTGACGATTAAATCGAATGATGTACCGATTCGCTGATTTGGTGGATCGAGTTAACTCGAGTTGTTTTATAGGGTATTCGAATCATGACTCGATTCCGGGATTCAAGCCAGTACTCGAGTTCTATGTTTGTCAAGTTTATAAGTCCGAGTTCGAGACTCAAGTCCATAAGTTTCGAGCCCAGCACTCGCATTTAGACCTAAAAAAAGTAAATACCACCGAGCTTCGCTAAACTGGAATCCGGATATAAACAATACATAAATCACAAGAGCAAAAAGTTGAGATAACAATATATTACCGTAATTGTTTAATTTTTGTGTTAAATTAATATTCCTACACTTTACTTTATTTATTAGGTATAACTTTTCTGACCTTATAAAATAGGCAAAAATTCTATCGAAATAAGAACCTTTTTGTTTTTGGGAAGTCTGAAACACTAAGTAGCACACACAATCCAGACTTAATATTAAGAGTTAAAATAGTTGTCGATGGTAGGCATTGAAACAATTTATTTTAATGTAAGAAATATATTTAGTCAACAGTTAACGTGATTAGATTTTTGTAAGTCCAGAGAAACAGCATTATCACAAAAGAATGTTGAAGATAGATGCACGTGATACAGGAAAAGGAAAATATTGTTATCATTTTCTTTTATTACATATTTACTTTCGATAAATTAATAGGGAAAAGATTAATCTCGTTTATCCATTTGTACCAATATAACATAATACATTGTCGCAGATGCCAGCATCTGAAAATTAAGATTATATTGAAAATCTGGTATGCGTTAAATATGATATAGTGATTAATTTTAATCCGTATTGTACTTCTTATCTACTGTTACTTTATTGATTTAATGGTAAATTATGTAGTTTTAAAATTATTTTTTTTAAGTATGAACAATACAAACTGACATATTTCCAATTTCAAACTATCAATAAGACCCACCTTACGTCTCTTTTTTATTTTCTTAAATTTTTTGGTTTAAATTTTTTTTTTATTGTAATGAGTCTATAACAACCGCAACCAGATGTTGCTATTTACATTAATTGTCATAAGTGTGCGTGAGGCTAATCCCTCGCTAATCGCGGCCTGAACTTCCTGCCACATTCTTTCCGTGTTCTTGCCCTGCAATTCATTGGAATGGTATACGTAATTCAACGGACAATATATTAAGGAAAGGTCAAATGGTACACTTTATTTTTTTTCTGCTACTAGGAGAGTAGAATGTTTGACGGTTCGTTTTATACCAAGAACTTGCTAGATGTTGAAAGCTCCTTCCTGAGTTTTTCCAAGAGTTCAAAAGAGATAGAAAATGAGTTTTTGTTCAACGCAAGTATTGTTTTGATAAAAGCCCTGGTATTGATCGTGTCTAAAGCGGCAGTGACTTACAGGCGACCCATCAGTCTGTTTATTGGCTTAATCTCATAATAAAAACTCCAGTCATTAAAATATACGTTATATTCATTCGACCGCTTCCGCTTAATAATACCGCTCAATCAATTTGTTTCCTATCATCATTGATATTATCTATCAATTCATAAATAAAACATAACGAAACATAATAACAGATGGTAAAGATGACCGTAACTATTTATCGTCAAATAGTATATACTGTTATATATATATATATAATCTATCTGTTGTGTCCATTTGTTTGAACCTACTAAAATGTACATAAAATAACACACTTAAGTTAATTTGTAAAAGTACATCAAAACATCGAAAGTAGGAGTAAATAAAAACTTTGAAGAAAATATGAGCTTACTTTTACGCGGTAATTTAAACCGCTTCCAAAGGTTCCTATTACGGAACCGAAATTTGTAACTTAACTCATATAATTGCCAGACATTTCGTTTTGTTTTTAAAATTATTTATTTAAGTTTTAATGCAAAGAATAACACTGTAACTACGATACACTACGATAAAAAAAACATCTCACACAGGACGTGTTTCCTTTATAAGGCAGTCACAGCTCTTGAGGTCTAAGTAAGTCTCAAATACGCAGGCTCTACGGGAATCCGTGATAAAGAAAATCATGAAAGTAGAATCAGTCTATTGTAAATTTATTTCATAACTAAACTCCAAATTGGAAAAGATATTTTATATTCGAAGTATAAAACAGTTTTTATGATTTCAATCTCTCTTTGTTGTTATTACAGGAGGTAGTCGTTAAGGCAGTTGCAAACCATTTCGAATTGGCGATGAGCCCAGCAATTGATCAATTCAGGTTCGGTGTTCCAGTTATATTGTACCATTCGTGCCAAGATCAAAATTTCATTTGATTTTTTGTTATCCGAAATTATAGAGCTTATAGATGAAATCTGCTACATAATAAAAAAAATTAACTATTGATCTTAATTCGCTAATTTCTAACTGACGATAGTTTTTATTTAATAGTGGAAAATATCCATTTTAATCAATAAAAATGACACTGAATTCATATTTTATATTTGAGATTAAAATACGAGAACAAAGGAAATGAACAGTATTAAGAAAATCATAATCATAATTTCTTACTTGGACTCTCTAGATAATAATCTGTGGGCCCAAATTTGAACGTAAAGATTAATACTACTTTTAATCTAGAATATTACCAAAGAGATACGTAATTATAGAAAGGGCATTATTCAACTCATTATGTCATAGCTCCGGATCTCAAAGCCCTGTGTCCTTAACCCAAGCGTGACGAGTCGACCTTCCTCCGTCGGCTCCTGCGATAATTCATTGTCTGACCTGGGTGCGTCTACCAGCTATGCAGTGATTGTCTCTTCAGATGTATGCTCCCAAGGTTATTATCAATAGTATTACTTAACGATGTCATGCAGCGATCTGAATATATAGCACAAACAAGATGTTTAGGGCAAGTACGGTTGCTATCGTGATCAATCGAATGACGCCAAAGCAATTTTGACATAAAATCGCTGAAGAAAATTATATTTACCAGTTACAGTTTTACTAAAAAAAACTCGTAAAAAGCGTGTTAATTTTAAATTAGTATTTTAGTATTACATTTTAATAATATAATATTTTCTCCTTCTGATTATAATGGCACGAGAGTGCCAAATAACGATGTCAAAGTAATTCAAATAAAAAAAATCAATTTATTTTTATTTTGTTTTATTTTATATCTCACTATATTAATTTTCGACTCAAATGCATTACATTTCCTGAGAACAGCATAGCGCAGTGTTTTAGTGCGTTATAACAAACTGTTATGCTTTTGAGAACAAAATCAAATCTATTTTCCTACTTATACCTCTACCTATTTAGATATAGAACTGAATAGAATTAATGTAGGTATATTTATTATGTGTTAAAAGTCTATAAATTAACAAAATAACATAATTGGATAACATTGCAAGTGATAATTTCGTTCGCTACGCAATATTATATGTACTCGAAGGTGCTTGCCCGTCTCATTAGCCATTTTGTATGCATTCTACCTTTTTGGTCAATGTAAACGTCCTATTGTAAAGCACGCCGTTGATTTATTTATCTGAATTAGAATCAGCAATCACTTAATAGTAACAAGACCGTAAAGTCGCTGACATTTTCGACCATGAAACGTTCTTTCATTAGAAACTTGCACAAAGGCGCATGGTGAGAATTAATTTAAAATATAAATTAATATTCATAGAAGGGTAATTACTAACTTCACAGCGCTGTCCGCTTCATTCTTATTGTCTTCATCCCTGTCTCGCGCTGTTTTTTGAATTCATTTTCCCCTTTTCCTTTACAGTTTTCCAAGAATACGATCTTAATTTACTTAAAAGGAAACTATGATACAAGTACTGAAGTATAAGTTTATTAATAAAATTTACGTTAATAACACGATTTCGTAATTGTTTAGAAATCGACTTAGTCTGTGGTTTCCAATATCCGATATTGTCCGAGATTTCTAACATGATTTAAGTTTTTGTCTAAATACTTATTTATATGTGAGAATCAATTATGTATATTATTAGGCTGTATAAGATTGTACTCTAAACTATCAAACGAAAAATACATGTGTGATTAAAAAATATTGATGTGACTCTGAAAAAAAGTATTTATACAGAATTAAAATAGAAAAGTTACAACCAGGGCTGACTTTGATCCTGAGTAACCCTATTAACTTTTATGCCTACCATACAGAACGTACGGTTCAGATTGTTAAAAAATTGCAAACATTTTTTATTTCCTAATACTAGGAATACATGACACAATACATTATGAGCCCATAAGAAGTCGACCGTCGATTCGTATCCGCCACCGTGCCCACATTTCATGTTTTTCCCAGGCCAAGGAAATCGTATACATCATTTTCGTCTCAGGGCGCCCCTTCTCAGAATAATTTTAGCCTTGGTTTATTTGCTCCAATAAAATTTGCATCTGAAGAGAACTTACGAGTATGGGATTTTCTTTCCCTTTCAACATGTCTTAATATGTTCTTGATTGTAAATTGTCAAGATTCGTATCATTTTACCAGTGCTCTTTATAAAATCAGTGTTTTGTAGTACACACGTTAGTAAATTATGTAGTTACGGATAATAATCTATACGGAAATATATTAAAAGGAATCACAAGGAGAGCTATACAATTGTATATAATTATTTTAAATGCTTATTTATAGATTGATAAATAGATCTACCGGACTTTCCGCATAAGTGTGTTCTGCATTAATTATAACTATTTATCTGTTAAGTAAATATAAAATGTATTTCTGATGTGCGGCAACTCTTGCGAGAGTTTATTTTGAGGGCGTGGGAGCCCAGAATTCCTAGTTGTCTAAGCCACTAACTTAGTCTTTAGACTTCACGTACAGCTGTTAACTATCTACGAATATAATAATGCCTATTTTATATTAGTAAAATATTTTATGATACGCAGTATTCAAATAACACGAGAAAAACTGGTTTTCTGTTTCATTAATTCGTAAAAATAAGAGATAAAGATTAATAGCAAAATAATTGCAAATTAAACAGTATAATGTAATGAAGTTTTTTTTCTTCGTTGATTTTTCTATACCTACTTCTCTTACCAAAAATTATGTATTTGTTATTTTACTATTATTACAGTCAAAATCATTTGATAATATTAATAAACAGTTCAGTGTTAATAAATAAGTCAAAATTTTATTAAGAGCTAATAATTATAAATGTATTCAATATAATACGCTTGCTGTATAGGTTAAAATAAGATTTTCTCTGTTTAAGTAACTCTTGTAATTTTCAAAGATATTAGGTATATGCTATGAACTTAATATTAAATTATTTGTATTGTTTTTTTTATTCAGTAAAGAGTAGCAAACGAGCGTGCAGTTCACCTGACGTTACAACTGAAGCCCATGACAACTGTGAACAGGACGATTGTCTTAAGAGAGACAGGTCACAGCTGCGTTGCTACTCCTGAGGACTAAGTTGCTCGCCTCAAATATCCTGGGTATGCGGGC